>JAVIWC010000684.1:0-19342 GCA_031894815.1 Creontiades dilutus
CTTCGCGTTGAGATCCTAAACGAAGTTATCCGTTAAATGACAAATAACTTTATGTTTTGTAAACAAGAAAATTCACACCCGGGGTAGATCATTGTCAGCAATGTTGCTTCAACTCATAGACATGAGAGGAGTTTATCTTAACAATACATTTAATGACCCTCAATATTGCCCCGAGTAACTCCATAGTACAACAAATATTAGGGTAAAGTGTCTGCAAAAATGGACCACCGCGCTTTTTTGAAGTAACTTGATTGTTTGCACACATATTTTATCTCGGTAAAAAAAGTCAGAATTTCAAAGGATTCAAGTCTAACAGCATTGTCAATTACTTCCCTAAAAGTTTGGAGGGATTTGGTTAGGTTGAGGCGATCACTTCTTACAATACCACGGAGCAATATTTAGGTCCGAAAAGATCTGTCAACATCTTTCGATAGTAGTATCGCACTCTTCGCAAACTCCACTAGGGAACAGTGTTGTTGAGTAAGGTAACGGCACCGGTAGTGGCCACTGCTCCAGTAGTGGCCATTTTAAAGTTTATATTTGAGAAATAAGGATTCCCGGTCTCCTAGTGGCTTCAAACTTGCAGGAGGTACAGCTCATGTCATCTTGTAGTCAGAGGTTGAACTAGGAGTGCGCAGAGCATCATTGGAAATTGTGGTAAACTTCTCAATATGACCGTCCCTAGTTTCCTCGTTTGTTGGGCTGTATCCTAGAGCTTCTACTGATAGAATCAATTTTGTTCATCAGGTATTGAGTTTAATTATATTAAACACGTAAAGAGGGCAAATGTCCAGTGGCCACTACTGAGACATGCACGTGGCCACTACTGGAAATTTCGTAATTTGATGTGGCCACTACTAGATCAAATAAAGGTGTGAGAAAAAATTAATAAAAAATAGAAAAAATTGTTCTTTTGATAGTTTTAGGCAATGGATATGTTAGGGAAGAGTCGGGCTATATTCTAAATGAGTCCTGAAGAAAGTCAGTACTACTGTTGGCTAAACTTCCTGTTTTTAATATGTTGTTAGGGTTCACCCAGATAGTACGAATCTAGATTTGCAGGCCTGAAAACCGCGAGCGACGGGAGTTACAGCCGAAAAACCACGAAATTTTCGCACTTTTTTCAGTTTTTCGCAAAAAAGTCACCAAAGGAGCCTTTTGATGAGAAAAGACTCTTATCCTTTGTTAAACTAGATAAAATTTGCTACAATTTGAGATGTAATTGGACTCTGTAGCTCCATTAGTTCCAGAGATACAGCTCTGCAAATATTGACAAATTTTTCCAAAAAGTGAAAATTTTAACTTTTGGTCTATTTTTGACCGATATATTGGTGTAAATAGTCATTTTACAGTAAACTTGTGAGGAATGAAGTTGTAGGACATTTAATTACCTTCATTTTAAGACCATCGGGGGACCTGTATCTATCATAGATTTTTTTTAACTTACAGAAAACCAAAATAAGTAGAAACGCGGTTCAAGGAAAAGTTGAATAAATGTTGAGTTATTTGTGTAAAACTATGTAACTAGGAATGGACTGAAACATTTTGCATACATTAAACATATTTAACTTAACATTTAAATTGACAGTAGGTCATAAAATGAAATAAATTATAAATAATTAATACAAAAAGTGGTTCATATGAGTAGGTCTGTACAAGTTATAATACATAAAAACATTAACACTCACACTAAAAAGTATTCAAGAATTTCGGTTTTTCATATTCTGGGGATCTATGGGGGGGGGGGGGGCTTCAGAGGACAGGGGGGGGAGATGTCTTGGAGGTCTTCAGGGGTTAGAAATTCAATCCTCATCTTCCTCGATGGGAGGAGTGTTTGTGCACTCTCTGCCTTCACAATGCTTATGACCTAGGCCTGCCTTCCTGCTGTCAATTTAAATGTTCCCCAAGAGATCCCCAGATTAGAATATGTTTGAATACTTTTTATGTGAGTGTTAATGTTTTTATGTAACTTGTACATACCTACTCATATACTTCTTGTTAATAGTTTTACATTTTATGACCTACTGTCAATTTAAAACGTTCAACATTTATTCAACTTTTCCATTTGAACTCAACATTTATTCAACGTTTCTACTTATTTTGGTTTTCTGTAAGTTAAAAAAAATCTATGATAGATACAGGTCCCCCGATGGTCTTAAAATGAAGGTAATTAAATGTCCTACAACTTCATTCCTCACAAGTTTACTGTAAAATGACTATTTACACCAATATATCGGTCAAAAATAGACCAAAAGTTAAAATTTTCACTTTTTGGAAAAATTTGTCAATATTTGCAGAGCTGTATCTCTGGAACTAATGGAGCTACAGAGTCCAATTACATCTCAAATTGTAGCAAATTTTATCTAGTTTAACAAAGGATAAGAGTCTTTTCTCATCAAAAGGCTCCTTTGGTGACTTTTTTGC
This sequence comes from Creontiades dilutus, assembly GCA_031894815.1. Lineage (NCBI taxonomy): Eukaryota > Metazoa > Arthropoda > Insecta > Hemiptera > Miridae > Creontiades > Creontiades dilutus. The sequence continues at coordinate 2,425 of JAVIWC010000684.1, forward strand.
GAAAAACTGAAAAAAGTGCGAAAATTTCGTGGTTTTTCGGCTGTAACTCCCGTCGCTCGCGGTTTTCAGGCCTGCAAATCTAGATTCGTACTATCTGGCTGAACCCTAACAACATATTAAAAAAGGAAGTTTACAGAACTTTTTGCAATGTTTGGCAAAAAAATTGTCTAATATGACTGGACTATTATATTCAAGTGGATTTTTGATGATTTGAGCTCCTTATTGTAAAATTGTAAAATCAAAGATGGGCAACAACACTAGTTTTGAAGGAATACATCCACAGCAAGTTGCCATAGGAGTCTCATTATCCAAGGACTTATGTTTAGTCACAACTGACAGATGTGACAGTAAAACTTTCATAATTGGAAAAAATCCAAGTAAATCTCAGTTGTTTGAAAACTTAATGCCAATGTCTAATATGTCCATCTGGACTAAGAAGAAAAATGTGCTCACAGAAATAGAGCTTGGATGGAAGTAGAGAAATAGATCTTACCTGTAAAGAGCAACCATCAATAACGTCTCTCGGATCGATTATGTTCCCCAGACTCTTGGACATTTTTCTTCCCTGGGAGTCGCAAACTATTGAATGCAGCAATACTTTCTAAAAACCAAAATATAAATTACTGTGCGGTTTGTGACTTAGAGGAATGTTTAAAAGGAGTTTAATTAGGTTTGTTCCAACAATATGTGAAATTAACAGAATGTTGAAAGTTTTCAACATGCAATGGGCGGTCATCATAACCGTAATTCTCACTGGCCAAGTCATCCCACAGCTTTTTCAACAAGAAGATGCGGTTTTTTGTCGATGGCAGGAGGAAATCTTTGAGATCCTTAGTTGGAAATCGGATCTCCTAAGATACCCAAAAGGGACCGCACTTTGGGTTATGTGGGATTCAAACCCAAATTTCCCACGACGAAACTCAGCCTGGAACTGTTTGACACATTACTTCAGGCTGGTTCTAGGGAGGGATTTGTTACTCCTCTCGGTCCGTGTTCTCTCTGCTCTGCCTCTCCCGTTCCTTCACAGCCTTTATTTTCAGGATCTTTTCAGAAAAGGATGCTACGGCGGTCCAGTTTTGTTCACGCTCAAGCATTTTACTTAAGATACATTCTGATGTCATGTTCTGAGGTGATAGCTCCAGTGTCTGCTGAAGCCAACTTCTGTTGGCAGCCCAGTATTCACATTTGAAGAAAGTATGGAACACATCAAGAAGGAGCGTTAACAGCAGTTAAGTGATGTTGGATAGAAATGGACAGAACTGAGGGGCTCAGTCCCTAGCTGTTACTAAGGGAACCCTTTGGCGATATAGACCTCTTCAGTGATTGTTAGGGTTCCAACAAACGTTTGCTCGCAGTTAACAGTTGTCAAGACTAGAACTAGAACCTACAACATGACCTGTTATCGGCAGCTATAGAACGGCGTATTGTTGGAACAAACCTATTAACCATACATGCATTTCTGGACATTGTTGGTTGGATTATACCTTAAACGGTAAAGTGTCAGTGAGTTGGAGGCCCAACATGGTCATTCGTGCAACCCAGAAAAAAAGAATGTCGTGTCCAGTGATCATCGTTGACAGAGGATAATATTTCTTCAAACTTGAAGTCTATAATAAACAAAGGTTTCAATCAACAGAATTAGAAAATATGCACAATTATTTTCTATGCAGTTAGAGAAAAGTTTGTTTGCAACCAAAACATAAAAATGCAACATGAGTGACATTAATTGCAGTTAATAATACTTAATGGGTACTTCAAATACAGATCAAACGGCAAAAATTGTACCAGCCATTAGCCAAACATAACAGTGATGTCTTGAATAACTCGATTTTTATGGTGGTTTAAATAAAATAGTGGTTTGAATTGGAATTTTTGAGAGCATGACAGCCAATCGCCAAATTTTGGTGTTTCTATACAACAAACGTATGCCATGGGACTTACCTCATCTGGCCACCCTAAACTGGAAAAAGGTAGGAGCCCTGACGAAAACCAAGTATCCAACACGTCGCTGTCTCTTTCGATTTGGATTTCACCTGAAAGACTAATCTTTGATAGGGCCAGAGCTTCTTCTGCGCTTTGAGCGGCAACCCACATTTCTTGGTGACCATTGGTGCAGTGGTACAAAGGCATTTGGTGTCCCCACCAAAGCTGCCGGGAGATGCACCAGTCCCTGTAAGCATGATTGAGGCGGAATTTTAGTGTAAGTAACTTTAATTGCATCCAAAAAATAAACAATCTTGGTGAATAAGTGAATTATCTTCAACTAATCTCATTTTTAATCCCTCATCTTCTTAATCTCAAGTTTTTCTTGTCCAATCACAAAGCTTTTCAAATCCAGACTCTTACCACTTCAACTCATTTGTATTAGAACCAGCATTAAACAAATTTAATCAATTACAAAAATCTAAAAAAATCATAGGAAATTCTGGAAATTACTAACAATCTTTATACTTACTATAGCAGAATTGTATTTAAAAAATTTATCAACTATGAACTATTACGTTCAGAATTGTGAAGAGTATTTGAACATAATGTTGCAGACACATGCTTGAAATGCATTAAAATATCCTAAAAACTCTAAATTTCAGAAAATTGCCGAAAATTATTTGGTAAATTAGTATTTTGCATTTGTCAGATAGGTACAATGCCTGGGGTATTCTGCTAACTTTTTAATGTTACTCGATGATTACGGTTATGGACACTTAAATTCCTGTAGATGTTGAATTGCGCGGAGAATAAAACAGCACAAGATGTGATAGTTCATTTGCACGACGAGGAATGATTGCCACTAAAAACTTACTTAATGTTTCCGAGCCATGAAAACCAAATTTTTTGATATTTGTCAGGTTCTATAATCATCTCTCCATTTTCAACGGCGTCCATAGCTCTTTTTGCCATCCCTTCGCATTTGACGAACCTGCAAAGTTTTCAAGGAAATAAATAAAATGTACTGCGTGTTAACACATTCAGTGCTGACAAGGTCATTTTACAAACATTGGCGTCACCATCATTACTAACTTGCTAAAAGTAACTAGTTATCATCTACTTCTCTGGCCTTGCTCCCTTGGTTTCATAAATTGAGTAGGAGGGAATGGCAGACTTCGGGAGCTGTATTAAGGAAGTTGCAATCTTCAGTACAAATTGATGAATCAAACAGTACTAAACCCGCAAATCGCTTGGGAAGTAGAACACTGAAGTATTTACGAGGTTTTCAGTGTATTTGCCTTCAATAGGGCGAGGTGGGTTCAATATTGATCATTATATGGGGTGGAATGTTGGGTTAGTCGGGATCTGTGAAAAGTATAAATTGATATGCCAAAAGCTCGAGGTGGTATGGAAGCCAGAAGTAGAAATTGAGTCGCCGAAAGTTTAAATTGAGATGCCAAAAATATTAGAAGTGATTCGTGCCAAAGGTTCAAATTAATTTGCCAAAATCTTCAATTTGATAGTATGCCAAAAATTCAAATTGATTTTGCCAAACTAATCTGATTTCATTTTTTTTCCTAACTATATATATGTATGTAGGTATGTAAGTACGTTGTGTGTGTGTGTGTGTGTGTGTGTGTGTGTGTGTGTGTGTGTGTGTGTGTGTGTGTGTGTGTGTGTGTGTGATTTTAGTCTTCCGGTAGCCAAATTGCTGCTCCGTCCTCTAGTCCTAGTCCTCGTACGTGTTTCCTAGGGCCCCTTAGCCTCATGGAGACTGCTCGGTGAACCGAGAATTGAGTTTTCACTCGTGCCCACATCATCACCTGGGAGTAGGATTTTGACCACTTGTTGGCGAGGCGTAAGGAAACGTTCTTGAGGAAGGCTTCGTATTCTTTTTTATGTAATGCGCCATCGCATGAAACGACGAGTGGCGTGAAAGACCCTCTCAGGTCTTCAGCGACTCTATCGTATTTTGCGTGTTTGGCTTGGGCTGCATGCCGTGAGACGGTAGGCCAATCCATGGAGGAGTAAGAGACTGCGTCAGCGTTTATAACGCGGGTATCGAAAAACGCAGGTCTCTCACGGTCCCACACGCCATGGACCTTCATGTCCGCTACCAAGCCGGGGCTGCCGTCAGCACTGTCACGTAAAACTGGTTCTGTGACCACGCCGTTCCATGCAAGGCTCGCTATTTTTGCGCATTCATCTCGGACGAGGTCATGTCCCTGTTTGATCAGGCCTCCCTTCATACAGTTAAGGGCGTGGGGTGGGTTCAATATTGATAATGGGCATACAGAAGATCGATTTGTAAGTGTTATATTCAATGAACTGACCACAGAGTTTAAACCTTTAATTTGTGTAGTAAATGTTCAACTTCATATGAAACAAAAGTACCATGTCAATCGTATCACTGTCCAATTACAGAAATCCAAAGAAACACGAATTGGAATTATAACCAATTATAAACCGCCTGTTGACCTAATTTTTACAAATACTGAATTGGCTTTTTATGGTACAAAACCACATTCGAACACTACAGCATTGACTTTGGTTAAATTCATTGTTTTCCTCAAATATAATTATTTCGATTGGAAGAGGCTCTTATGTTTCAATGGGATTAGAAATGAAATAATTAACTTATTCGTTATAAACGTACCACTGCGGTTTGAGTAGCGATTCAATAACGTCACCAGATCTGCTGCATATTGGAATATTTGTCTTATGCGGTTCTACTTTACGAAAGAGCCCTCTTGCACTTAAAGCTGATCTCACGGCTTGGCGAGCTTCAAATCTCTTCAATCCCTGTAGCAAACAGTATATTTGATTGTGTTAATGTTCTTCTAAGTCAATAGCCACACAAAAGTTATGAGATGGTTACGTACAATAACAACTTTGTCATTTTTCAACCTACAAACATAATTACCTAAAAGCTTAAATCCGCCAAGTATTTTGTGTTAAGTATATATTATACACGTTCAATGTGATGTCTATTTGAGGTAAGGCATACTTCTGCTTGAAAGAAGAACTCACATCCCACACATTTTGCAGATGTTGGCAGGTTCACAGTAAATGGTGTGTTTACAGGAGTTGTGCTAAGTTTCAAAGCTTCAATACCTGTAGATAAGGGGGGAAGGGATACTTCCTTAACTAATCCCCACAAATTGAAATCACACTCAGTTACGTCTGGGGAATGTGGATTCTAGTGTAGCAAGGAAAGATTTGAGCAGCAATTCGGTTTCTGAGCGTGGTCACCTTATTAGCAAGAACTGATCACTTCACTATCTGCTTCCAGGGAACGCTAAAGCACCCTAGTGAAAAGTACAAAACAACTTCAAAACTCGCTTGTCTCAAAGGCAATCCCATTCCAGAGTTTCATCCCGTTAGGTAGGTACCTTGCTAAAATCAGGTAGTTAGGTACTCAAGACTGAGTTAAGTGGATACTAAAGACTATGTTGGCTACACTTGTGCGGTTCGTGTGCTATATTTCCAGCATTGTGATTCGGTAAGAAGCCTTAAAGAGGTTAGGGAGTTTAGTTTTAAGAAGCTTCCAACGAAATGAAAACTGCCCATTTGTTTTGTTCATAACAACCCATAACGAACTGATGGTACCACGAAATATTATCAATACATTACCGAGAAATCTCCACAATTGCTGCACATAGTCCCATCTTCCTGTATGACAGTTTCCATCCTGAGGCCATGTTTACGAGCAACGTCAAAATCATTGGAGTCGTGGGCAGGTGTTATTTTAACAGCACCTTTAAAAGATAAGTCGGTGTTGATCGCAGGCATTTTGTACGAGGGTTTTTAAAACAGAAAAGTGACAAAGGTTTAGAACGAAATCATTTGATAACAATTCCAAGATTAATTGACCGCAATATATGTCGACAATAAAACCAGTTTAACTCGATAAATTTGTTTAAATAACGATAATTTCAACTATACTCACCAGTGCCGAATTCGGGATCGACAGTTTCATCCAAGATGACAGGTATTCTCGTATTATTGAACGGATGTATTAAATATTTACCGTGGAAATCATTGTACCTGGTGGATAGAAGTAGTAATGAAATTATCTGTCAATTTTGATACAAGCAATTCTTTAATTGAGTTACAAGACAGGTAGATAAGGCCATTCAACATTCATAATCCAATAAAAAATAAAACTCATCTATTTATCATTTACCAATAAAATAGGTAAGCATTCTGACAAACAAAGATTATTATTACTTTTTTATTAATTATTAATTTATTTTTCCAGCCTTTAGAGGAAGAGTTGTCCCCTCATAATTTGAGGCACATATCCATCCTCTAATGTTGAGGAAGTGAAAAAAACGATTTCCAGAAAGTGATGTTTTTCTACAGTTTCTCATGGTAAAAATCGAAAAATGCATATATTTTATTCAGATTTTGAAGAATTGTAGCAAAATATGTCCTTATCACACTATATAAAAACGAGCTTATCTGAGTCATATCCGCTTTTTAGTTTATTGAACGCTTATGACTCCATATTTCCATTTGTCCCCCTCTATCGAGTCTCGTGTAAATATTCGTCTCCCAGGCGCAATGCATCTTTTTGGATGCTGCCTTCCCCCCCCCCCCATTTCGACCCTGAAAAAAATGTGAAGGATTTGTTACCTTTTGATGCAAACCATAACTTTAGCGGAATTGACGTGGATGTGTTCTGTTTTGTTCGGAAAAGCAAGCGTCTGATTCCCCAGTTCAGAGATTTGGGATATACGATTTTTTGACTTTGCATATGTGATTATGCTCCCTCATTGTGTTATTCACCTATTTCTTTTCAACCTGCGTAGCAGGGCCATTAAAATAGTTATTCTACATAATCGCCACCAACTTCAATACATTTCTTCAGCCTAGGCACCAGCTTTTTTATGCCCTCGTCATACACACTTCGCTCCAACTCCAAAAACCACTTCTCGACAGTTTCCTTCACCTCATCGTTGTTGGAAAATCGTTTTCCACCCAAGAACTCCTTCAATTTGGTGAAAAGGTGGAAGTCCGAAGGCGCCAAGTCCGGTGAATATGGTGGATGGGTCACAACATCCCATCCAAACGACACAAGCAGGTCCTGGGTCGAGCGGTGTGGGGTCTGGCGTTGTTGTGAAGAAGGGACACACCACGAGTCAGCATTCCCCTCCTTTTGTCTTTGATTTTTTCCTCAATTTTTTAAGGGTCTCACAATACGCATCAGCATTAATGGTGGTTCCCCTGACCATGAAATCCACCAACAACACCCCTTATCTGTCCCAAAACACTGATGCCATGATCCTCCGCTCTGAGGGCTGAACCTTGAATTTGTTTGCTGACGAAGAGAGAGTATGGCGCCATTGCAGGGACTGCCTTTTTGACTCTAGGGTATAGCAACAAACCTACGTTTCGTCCCCAGTCACAATCGAGATTTGATGACCGCCCGAATTTCGCATTGGCTGTAGGTGGAGCAAACAGTCCCTGCAGAGGTTGACGGAGTAGGCTGTTGTGACGACATTTCATAACGTACTGATGCGGCTGGGTGATTATTGTGACTACTAGGAACTCCCCTACACGCAGTAATACCAACCCCGAAAAAAAAATTCTCTACACCTTCCAGGGAGTTTGTAACCTTACTTTCTGATGACCCTCGTAACATATCCAAGCAAAGAACTGGCTTATTCCCCCCTGCCTTTTTACTAACTCTGTTCAGCTAAAACGTCACAATTGGGAAAGCTTTACAGTTCCACGAATATGGAAATTGGAATGAGACAATACCTAAATGCAATAGGGAAATAGTAAATTTCTATCAGACATTCGAACCTGTTGTCTCCAGGATGAACTGCCACAGCGACGTCACCAAGCATAGTTTCCAAACGTGTGGTGGCGACTACTAATTCATTATCTGAAATGGAATAAACCAAAAATCGTAAAGAGGATGGAAATAGTCCAATGTACACGTTTTGTCTTATGCTTTTTCATACCCGAACTTAACTATTTTGAAATGTCAAGTTACAAGCATAACAATTATGAACACTGGCAAAGTTATTTGAAATGGTCTTCTTCAAAAGTGTGCAGAAGATTGAGAACATCCTCCATACGAGATTAGGATTCATTTGACAGATAATGGAATTTTTCGTCATAAAGTAACAAGTCTCTCTCTTCATCCTCATTTGAAGAGTTTAAACCGACGCGTGAAATAGACGCTCCCTGAGATCTGCAGGAGTTAGTTTTTTCACCAGACCAATTAAAAGCAACCAGGAGGAGATCTCATCTATGCTCCAAGATGACCACTCTAAAGGTCGAATTCCAGAGGAGTTATAATTGAGGAGGTCCTGCAAGATTGACCAAGCAGAGAGACCAACAAGGGATGGTGCACACTTTTTTTATACTCACTTTTAGGAGTGTTTCTTATTGTTTCCATTATCAATGTTTTGCTGACCACTTAGTCCTTTTGCTGTTGTTTGTTTATTCTTTGTCATTGTTTTCAGTTTTATTTTCTGCTTCGGAAATTATTTATGAGTGTTAAGGTTCATTTACATCAAAGAACGACATAGCAGAGTGGACCAAAATTTGGAGAATGAAACTTAATGAATCACAAACCGTAAATGTTCAACCATAGATGTTACAATCAATTCAAATGAAATACCATACAGTAATTCAGTAAAATATTTGGGGATGAACCTTGATTCAAAATTAAATTGGAATAATCACATAGAAAAGAAAAGGCAAGAATTGAAGATCAGATTTAAAAGGATGTACTGGCTGTTGGGAAGGAATTCCCGCCTAACACTCCACAACAAACTACTGTTATATAAGCAGATTCTTCGCCCTATCTGGACCTATGGAATTCAACTATGGGGCTGTGCCAAAAAAACAAACCTAAAAAAAATACAAACATCTCAAAATAAAATACTGAGAAGTATTGTAGGTGCCCCCTGGTACATGAGAAATGATGACATTCATAAGGACCTGAGGATAGAGACCGTCTATGAAACAGTTACTAAGAGCACGAGGAAGCTTGACGTTTTGGACAATCCGGATCACGCTTCGACAATCGCGCCTCAAGAGGAAAAAACCATTTGACTTAGTTGTGCAAAGTGATATAAACTGATTTATTACAATAGTATTACTATGTATGCCATCTAAAGGGAAGGTTTCATTGGAAACTTAACCTTTTGCTGAGTCTACTATATTACGAAAAATATTGCTAGATGAAGATGTATATAAATTTTTCAGTTGCAATAAAAATCACAGGAAAAAAAAAAAAAAAAATTACACCAAAGGAGCATAATTCGGGAACGCTGTTCTCAAAACGCTTAGCCAGTGTGAACATTCACCTGTGCTGAACAGAGTTTGCTAACGTTCCAGGCGCATCCAGTAAAACAACTTTTACTAAATACCGTAACAGCGGGAGAACAAATGGCCAGTGATACCTACTGTGTTTATTGCGTTTTGGTTTTCATGTACTTTTAAGTGAAGTGGGGATGTGAAAAATAGTCAAGTTGAAATTTGTAATTGGCTAAGAAAAGCATCTCCGCGTGAAAGCCCCTGATAAACTGTGTGCTCCCCCTGATTCTCAGGGAAGGAGCTGGTTGGGGAGGTGAACTTATTTCTGAATATTCCGTTGTGAAATCAATGCCAGGATTCAAATAATCAAAGGATAAACTAAATTAAATTATGTAATAAAAATCACCAAATCAGTAGAATAATACCTGCATTTTCTACTCGGTACGCGAAGAAGTCCAGTTGTCCAAAAGTAACAGGCGAGTCGTAGCCAGGTAAAGTCAAGGACGTGGGACCTTCGAGTTGCAAGTGGTCGACTTCAATATCGGAAATGGCGGATCTCAAGTGGCAGCACCAATTCACCAAAGAGTCCGATCTGTAGATTAATCCAGCATCCCACAACTTGATGACACCTTTGGTGACTGCATCGCTGCGAAGCTGCATAAAAACAAGAATTACTGTGAATGTTGAACAAAACGATGATGGAGAGAACATAAACTGGTGCTGAACTCGAGGAACTTGCACGGTACAGCATTCAACTATTTGCCACATCTGACTGTTGGGTAGTAGTTACCTTCAAATTCCATCTTTTTGAATAACTCGGTAATAGTTTTGTTACTAAAATAGCGGTAATCATGAGGAACTAGTGGAATTGAAGCACATTTTATTGGACTGGCTCCTTCAATCATTTGAAGTCATGACAGATGGAACACTTCACACGTAGGTAGCGTTCAATACCATCGTCTAAACATTGTAATTGATCTATTGTTTTCACTTGTTGGCCTGGGTTTGTTAGTGATAGGTACTAATGAAATGGATTTCAAAAACCTCTTAGGACGAGATAGGTACAAATACATTAGTGATTCAATCCACACTATAATTGGTAACTCACTTTATCAAGTGTAAAATACTCTCGCGACCAGTCTAAAGATGCTCCCAACCTGCTAAGCTGCTCAGTGATGGTTCTGCCTTTTGAGTCCTTCCATTTCCAAATTTCTTCGACGAACTTATCCCTTCCAAGATTGTGTCGATTGAGGTTCCTCGATTGCAAGTCTCTTTCGACTACCGCCTGCGTTGCTATCCCGGCGTGGTCAGTGCCAGGGATCCAAACCACTTCATGACCTTGCATGCGGCGCCTAACCCAAAACAACTGATCTTAACATTTTTGACTCATTTCTGCTCAAGAAGAACAACACGTACGACTAACCTTAAACATCTAGCATCTCTGACTTCCCTTTCTACACCTGATGAATATTCAAAAAAAGAACAAAGAAAACTACCTCGGTATTAGTGTCGACTTACATAAAAAAACATATGTACCACGGATATGTTTTATGTAAATGCATAAACACGTGGAAAAGTCTACTAATTTTCAATATTTTGTTATCTATATAGCTTCAGGAGGAAGCTGTAGAATAGGTTTCCAATTCAATATCCTCTTGATATCCAATCAACCCTCCTATAGATACAACATCTACCAATACTTACTCCAGGGATTGGTCAATTTTTCTTCACAATAACCGTTTCAACACATGAAATATATGTTTTTAAAATTACTCATTCACAAGATATACTAAAGGAAAAATGGAACAACAAAACTACAAGGATATTTCACGATAAATATACAATACCACTTGCTCTGGAAACAATAAAAAGGGAAATCGTAATATTGAAGCTTGAAAGATAGAATGTAGGAAGAAGAGAATTGAAAGCGATGCAAATAAGCTATAAACTACTGAAAGAGCAAGTGCCCTCCCAGCATTGAGATATTAAAAGGTTAAGTATGGAAATAGAGCTTACATGCTTATTTTTACAATTACTTATGAAAATGGCTCACCATCGGCAAATTGCGTCGCTAACAGAAATGGAAAGAGCATGTCCCAGATGTAGTGTTCCTGTGACATTCGGTGGTGGAAGAATAGCGGTGAACGGTGGGAGCGCCTCATTTGATGAAAGTCTCCAATAATTTGGGTCTCTCCATTTCTCACTGAGGGGTCCTTCGATGATTGGAGAGTATGCTTTCAATTCATGATCTATGAGTAAATAAAACAGTGTTTTTAATGGACGATCAAAGACAGAGGTAGGTACGTCTAAATAAAAACCATGGATGTGTAGAAAAACCATAAAAACCAGTACTTCTCATAGTGAATGGGTAATTCAGTACTGGTCAACAACCTCACTCGTAAGTGAATTGCATGAACCTCTGGTGTTTTGGAAACTATGCACTTAGTCATTAAAAAATAGGTGGGAGTCGAGAATAGGTTACTCCTCCCTTATCAGACCATCGCCATATTGACAAACCAGATGTCTCCTATCGATATAGGCAGAAATGTGTACTGTCTAGTTTGCTGGTCTGGATGCTTGCTTCGCTCGCATCTCAAATACAAAAAAATATCCTGCATCAATCCTTTTAGTAAAGTATAGATCAGTTGGACAAATAGATCAGAATGTGTTAACACTGGTGTCTGTGCTTATTAAAAATACTTTTATCGCTATAACGTTCGTGAAAATCATTCCATAATACATGACAGTGGTATCGATATATTATCCTACATATATCGATGAAAGTACACACGATACATGCTCAAATGAGCCTGATAAGACGTTGGGGTTACCTATTCTCAACTTCAGCCATAATGTACCAATACGAAAATGATCTGATATCACCACTGAATCCATATCCAAGTTTATAGAAAAGAAGTAAATTTAGAAAAGGTTGTCAAATTAATTTTCACAAGAAAATGTAGAATTCTGAACCAAATCGAACTTATCACGAAGCTGTCGGTTTTCTGAACATTTCACCTCTTCTTTGGGAAGAACCATTGACGACAGAACATTGCCATAAGTGTCTTACCACTCATTCAAGGCTTTAAAAATACTTACATGATAGTAATTATCTAACAAATTGTAATTTACATTTAATGTGGAATACGCATAGGTTTTACATATGTTTGAAGATAACAAAATTGCAGTTTTTGTTAATTATCAGAGTAATGTGTATCAGTTCATACACTGCTAGAGGAACTTCCCAAGCGACAGTTGCTTTCCGATAGCTTTCTTCGAAAGAACCAATTATTTTCAAGAATATACCCAATTATCAGACGTTCAATGCTTTTGTAAAGGTTTTGGTTTATTACATAAACACTCGTCAAAACAAGAACTATATTTTGAGAGAAATAAGAACGGTAACATGAGACTGATGGTCCTGCCATAGGCTGGTCAGCCAGGGCTGGAACCGGATCCGCAAGCTGAAGCAATCCAGAGTCAGGTTGGTTCAGGAAGAAGGCTGGCTTTAGTCGATCCAGCGAGACCGTATCCTGTCTGCCATTGAGATCCAGAGTGTAATACTTTGGGCTTCTCTTGACTACCCGGAAAGGACCGTCATATGGTTGCTGGAGAGGCTTCTTGACGCCATCCACACGAACAAAGACGTGACTGGCCTTTTCAAGTTCAGGGTGGACAAAAACCTTGCGGGAGTCGGCTCGAGAATGCTCCACTGGGCGATACTCCTGGCAAGTTTCCCTCAGTCGCCCCACAAAGACGCCATAATCCTCTGTAGCCTGTTGGCTTGACACGAGTTCACCAGGCAGACGCAATGGCTGACCATATAGTAGTTCAGCAGGACTGTATCCATGTTCTGGGACCACACTGTGCAGGCCAAGCAGAACAATTGGCAACCTTTCAACCCAATTGCTTGAGGCATGGCACTTGAGAGCTGCCTTCATGGACCTATGCCACCTTTCTACTTTCCCATTTGCCTGGGGGTGGTAGGCTGTGGTCCGGAAGTGTCTAATACCCAAGGCCTGGTTGAGATGTCCAAACAAATCAGAAGTGAACTGTCGTCCGCGGTCAGTTGTCAGAGATTCTGGAACTCCAAAGCGATGGATCCAAGTGGCAAGGAAAGCGGCTGCAACAGTATCAGCATTGATGTCAGCAATAGGAGTGGCTTCAGCCCACGAAGTGTATCTATCAATCATTGTCAGGATGTATCGCTGACCTTGACACACTGGAAGTGGACCCACAATGTCCAGATTAACATGTTGAAAGCGACGACTGACACCAGGGAATGACGAAAGAGGTGCCCGAGTGTGCCGACCAACTTTGGAGCGTTGACAGTTAAGGCATGCTTGGGCCCACCGACGAACATCCTTGTCCATAGACGGCCAAACGAATCGATCCTTGACCAGGCGAACAGATCTTCTTGGAGAGGGGTGTGACATGTCGTGTAGTAGGCGAAATACCTGCATTCTCATCACTTCAGGAACAAATGGCCGCTGTCCATCGTCACAATACAGAGAGATGCCCAAACCAGGAATGGGTACCATAGACAACTTCAATGAGAATTTGTCTGGCTGTGCCAAAATTTCTTGGAGAGAAATGTCGGTTTCCTGGTGTTTGGCAAGATCTGCAAAATCCAAAACAGCGATGGCCTCCAGTCGTGAGAAGTAGTCAGCAACAACATTATCTGAGCCTGTGATATGACGCACATCAGTTGTGAACTGGGATATAAAATCCAGGTGTCGAAACTGGCGAGGAGTGGCCTTCTCAGGGTGCTGGCTGAAGGCATACACCAATGGTCGATGGTCTGTGTAGATTGTGAGGTGCCGACCTTCCACCATATACCGAAAATGCTTGATTGCAAGGTACATTGACAAAAGTTCACGGTCATATGTACTATACCGGCATTGTGTCTTGTCCAACTTCTTTGAAAAGAAAGCAAGAGGACGGGCCAAACCATTGTGCATCTGTTGCAAAGCAGCCCCAACAGCTGTGTCTGACGCATCAACGAGGAGCACTAGAGGCATATCAGGCAGTGGATGAGCTAACGTAGTCGACCTGGCAAGACTTTCTATGCATCGGTCATATGCAGCGGATAACTCATCAGTCCAAACGACTGCAGTGTCCTCGCCTCGATGGTTTTTCAAAAGATTGAGCAATGGTGTTTGGAGAGTAGCAGCCTGACTCATAAATCTGCGATAATAGTTAATTGCACCCAGAAAACGTCTTAGTGCACGAATGGTTTTAGGCTTCTCAGCTTCTGCTAATGCTGCAACACGCTGCGGAAGAGGACTGGTTCCTGCAGCTGTGATTCTATAGCCCAAAAAGTCAATCGTTTCCACTCCAAAGACACATTTGCCAGGATTTACTGAAATCCCATACTGCTGGAATCGCCCAAGGACAGTGCGGACATGATGTTCATGCTCCTCCATGGATGTGGATGCCACCAATACATCGTCGATGTAGCAGAAAGTGTAGTCCAGGTCTCTCAGGATCTCGTCCATGAAGCGTTGGAACGTCTGAGCAGCATTGACCAATCCAAAAGTCATTGTTGGGAATTCGAAAAGTCCGAAAGGTGTCGTGATGGCAGTTTTCTCAATATCTTCAGGATTTACGGGAATCTGATTATACGCTCGTGTCAGGTCCAGTTTAGAGAAAATAACCTTGCCCGTCAGATTAGCTGAAAAGTCATGGATATGGGGAATGGGATAGCGGTCCGGCTTTGTAACTGCATTGAGACGGCGGTAATCCCCACAAGGGCGCCAGCTACCATCTGGCTTCTTCACCAAATGAAGTGGGCTAGCCCAGTTGGATTTGGAAGGGCGGCATATCCCTAACTCCAACATCGTCTGAAATTCCTCCTTAGCTGCTTTCAATTTTTCTGGTGGCAGACGTCGAAAACGGAAATGGACTGGCGGTCCCGTTGTTTGAATCGCATGAGTTGTCTTATGCTGAGGAGTAGAGCGTGGGAACACTGGAGGTCTAGTGACAGCTGGGAACTCCTTAAGCAGGTTGGCAAAATTGCTCGAGCGGTCAATTGTAAGAACCACTGGATCTGAAGCGTGAGACAGTGTAGTAACCACAGATAACTGAGTATGGCCATCAACAAGCCTACGCTGGCACAGGTCCACAATCAGGTTATGATACTTCAGGAAATCAGCACCAATTATTGGGTGGGTTACATTTGTCAAAATGAACGACCACTTGTAAGGACGTCGGAGGCCAAGGTTCAAATTGACAAGCCTCTCACCATAAGTGGGCAATGGTTGGCCACTAGCAGTAAAAAGTGTAAATTTTGATTTACCGTTCCTTTTGTCTTCGGCAGTCGCTGGGATCACTGACACATCAGCGCCAGTATCGATGAGATATTGTATTTTTGAGGTAACATCAGTAACAAAGAGGCGGCATGATATACCCTGACCACATTCCGCCACTTGTGGAAGGGTAGTTAGTTTTCCTTCCACTGACAAGGCCTCCCCCCCTTGAGAAGCTTGCAGCGGGTCGCACGTTTACCAAAGGTACGATGGAACCAGCAAAAGTTATGTTCCACTTCTGGGGTATCATCCGAAGTGGTTGAGGCAGCACCTCGTGAGGTAGATCTGCTGTTCCTCCTACCCCTAGGCTGAGAACGAGAACGAGATTCACGTTCAATTCGGTCAATCCGAGAGACCATAGCCTCCAAAGCCAATGATAGACGGGAAATCTCACTAACTGAAGGAGCACTAGACATACTGGCTACAGTTGCGGGGACACTTATATCCATGATCTTATCGGCCAAATTTGAAAGACCACTCAGGTCACTGTCACTAACAGCAAGCACTGACCGAACATGAGGTGGGAGGCGCTGCAGCCACAAGGATTTTACAACGTCATCCCCAACACGACCCTGAGCCAAATCTTTCATTGACCTAAGAAGCTGGGATGGGCGCTTGTCACCTAACTCGACTGTAGTCAGTAATTTTTGCAGCTTTTGGTCTTCCGAATCGGCAAAAACGCTAATCAATTTGGCTTTTAGTGCATTATATTTCCCCTCAGCAGGAGGTTCGTTAATTATGTCACTAACTTGCTCCATGACGTCTTCGTCAAGTTGACCAACAACACTATTGAATTTGGTCAAGTCATGAGTCGTACCACTAAGTTGGAAATTGGCTTCTACTCGTTTAAACCAAAGATCAGGGCGTTTCCGCCAAAAAGGAGGCAATTTATTGCTTACCCGACTTATGCTGGGCTGGGCGGGATCAGGAACAGGATCGTCTGGCATGTTTGACAGAAGTTCGTACGAAGTTGCGCAGTAGAACGTCCAAGTCACTGTTGAAACCACCAAATGTGAAAAACACGACCGGATTTCCGTCACACGTAAATGAAACTTCGGAGGTCACCACTTATGTAAAGGTTTTGATTTATTACATAAACATTCGTCAAAACAAGAAATATATTTTTGAGAGAAATAAGAACGGTAACGGAAATTACAACTTCGCATCAATCAATCACATCACCAACAATCCCGAATTCCGAATTCGTAAAAACACCGCGAAACACCAAATGTCAAAAGTCCGAGAAAACAATTGACAGTCTGTCGACACTTCAATGTTCGAAGTTATAAAATTCAAATGTCATGGATGGATACATGGATCGCCACTCCTTAATTCAACAAAGTGCAAATCCTCATTCATGAATAAATTAAGAAAATCAAACTGGAACAGAAATCAGAAAATCAACA
>JAVIWC010000685.1:0-20335 GCA_031894815.1 Creontiades dilutus
GTTTGAAAGCGATTGAACAGAGTTAATTTTTGAGCAATTTTGATGAAAAAACGCGAAAATAACCATGAAGGAAGCGTTTTATCGAAAAAAGGACTTCAGATTCGTGTTCAGCACCCCGAAAAACCCCTTAGAGAGTAGGTTTGAAAGCGATTAAACAGAGTTTATTTTTGAGCAATTTTGATGAAAAAACGCGAAAATAACCATGAAGGAAGCGTTTTATCGAAAAAAGGACTTCAGATTCGTGTTCAGCACCCCGAAAAACCCCTTAGAGAGTAGGTTTGAAAGCGATTAAACAGAGTTTATTTTTGAGCAATTTTGATGAAAAAACGCGAAAATAACCATGAAGGAAGCGTTTTATCGAAAAAAGGACTTCAGATTCGTGTTCAGCACCCCGAAAAACCCCTTAGAGAGTAGGTTTGAAAGCGATTAAACAGAGTTTATTTTTGAGCAATTTTGATGAAAAAACGCGAAAATAACCATGAAGGAAGCGTTTTATCGAAAAAAGGACTTCAGATTCGTGTTCAGCACCCCGAAAAACCCCTTAGAGAGTAGGTTTGAAACCGATTAAACAGAGTTTATTTTTGAGCAATTTTGATGAAAAAACGCGAAAATAACCATGAAGGAAGCGTTTTATCGAAAAAAGGACTACAGATTCGTGTTAAATAACCATGAAGGAAGCGTTTTATCGAAAAAAGGACTTCAGATTCGTGTTCAGCACCCCGAAAAACCCCTTAGAGAGTAGGTTTGAAAGCGATTAAACAGAGTTTATTTTTGAGCAATTTTGATGAAAAAACGCGAAAATAACCATGAAGGAAGCGTTTTATCGAAAAAAGGACTTCAGATTCGTGTTCAGCACCCCGAAAAACCCCTTAGAGAGTAGGTTTGAAAGCGATTAAACAGAGTTTATTTTTGAGCAATTTTGATGAAAAAACGCGAAAATAACCATGAAGGAAGCGTTTTATCGAAAAAAGGACTTCAGATTCGTGTTCAGCACCCCGAAAAACCCCTTAGAGTAGGTTTGAAAGCGATTAAACAGAGTTTATTTTTGAGCAATTTTGATGAAAAAACGCGAAAATAACCATGAAGGAAGCGTTTTATCGAAAAAAGGACTTCAGATTCGTGTTCAGCACCCCGAAAAACCCCTTAGAGAGTAGGTTTGAAAGCGATTAAACAGAGTTTATTTTTGAGCAATTTTGATGAAAAAACGCGAAAATAACCATGAAGGAAGCGTTTTATCGAAAAAAGGACTTCAGATTCGTGTTCAGCACCCCGAAAAACCCCTTTGAGAGTAGGTTTGAAAGCGATTAAACAGAGTTAATTTTTGAGCAATTTTGATGAAAAAACGCGAAAATAACCATGAAGGAAGCGTTTTATCGAAAAAAGGACTTCAGATTCGTGTTCAGCACCCCGAAAAACCCCTTAGAGAGTAGGTTTGAAAGCGATTAAACAGAGTTTATTTTTGAGCAATTTTGATGAAAAAACGCGAAAATAACCATGAAGGAAGCGTTTTATCGAAAAAAGGACTTCAGATTCGTGTTCAGCACCCCGAAAAACCCCTTAGAGAGTAGGTTTGAAAGCGATTAAACAGAGTTTATTTTTGAGCAATTTTGATGAAAAAACGCGAAAATAACCATGAAGGAAGCGTTTTATCGAAAAAAGGACTTCAGATTCGTGTTCAGCACCCCGAAAAACCCCTTAGAGAGTAGGTTTGAAAGCGATTAAACAGAGTTTATTTTTGAGCAATTTTGATGAAAAAACGCGAAAATAACCATGAAGGAAGCGTTTTATCGAAAAAAGGACTTCAGATTCGTGTTCAGCACCCCGAAAAACCCCTTAGAGAGTAGGTTTGAAAGCGATTAAACAGAGTTTATTTTTGAGCAATTTTGATGAAAAAACGCGAAAATAACCATGAAGGAAGCGTTTTATCGAAAAAAGGACTTCAGATTCGTGTTCAGCACCCCGAAAAACCCCTTAGAGAGTAGGTTTGAAAGCGATTAAACAGAGTTTATTTTTGAGCAATTTTGATGAAAAAACGCGAAAATAACCATGAAGGAAGCGTTTTATCGAAAAAAGGACTTCAGATTCGTGTTCAGCACCCCGAAAAACCCCTTAGAGAGTAGGTTTGAAAGCGATTAAACAGAGTTTATTTTTGAGCAATTTTGATGAAAAAACGCGAAAATAACCATGAAGGAAGCGTTTTATCGAAAAAAGGACTTCAGATTCGTGTTCAGCACCCCGAAAAACCCCTTAGAGAGTAGGTTTGAAAGCGATTAAACAGAGTTTATTTTTGAGCAATTTTGATGAAAAAACGCGAAAATAACCATGAAGGAAGCGTTTTATCGAAAAAAGGACTTCAGATTCGTGTTCAGCACCCCGAAAAACCCCTTAGAGAGTAGGTTTGAAAGCGATTAAACAGAGTTTATTTTTGAGCAATTTTGATGAAAAAACGCGAAAATAACCATGAAGGAAGCGTTTTATCGAAAAAAGGACTTCAGATTCGTGTTCAGCACCCCGAAAAACCCCTTAGAGAGTAGGTTTGAAAGCGATTAAACAGAGTTTATTTTTGAGCAATTTTGATGAAAAAACGCGAAAATAACCATGAAGGAAGCGTTTTATCGAAAAAAGGACTTCAGATTCGTGTTCAGCACCCCGAAAAACCCCTTAGAGAGTAGGTTTGAAAGCGATTAAACAGAGTTTATTTTTGAGCAATTTTGATGAAAAAACGCGAAAATAACCATGAAGGAAGCGTTTTATCGAAAAAAGGACTTCAGATTCGTGTTCAGCACCCCGAAAAACCCCTTAGAGAGTAGGTTTGAAAGCGATTAAACAGAGTTTATTTTTGAGCAATTTTGATGAAAAAACGCGAAAATAACCATGAAGGAAGCGTTTTATCGAAAAAAGGACTTCAGATTCGTGTTCAGCACCCCGAAAAACCCCTTAGAGAGTAGGTTTGAAAGCGATTAAACAGAGTTTATTTTTGAGCAATTTTGATGAAAAAACGCGAAAATAACCATGAAGGAAGCGTTTTATCGAAAAAAGGACTTCAGATTCGTGTTCAGCACCCCGAAAAACCCCTTAGAGAGTAGGTTTGAAAGCGATTAAACAGAGTTTATTTTTGAGCAATTTTGATGAAAAAACGCGAAAATAACCATGAAGGAAGCGTTTTATCGAAAAAAGGACTTCAGATTCGTGTTCAGCACCCCGAAAAACCCCTTAGAGAGTAGGTTTGAAAGCGATTAAACAGAGTTTATTTTTGAGCAATTTTGATGAAAAAACGAAAATAACCATGAAGGAAGCGTTTTATCGAAAAAAGGACTTCAGATTCGTGTTCAGCACCCCGAAAAACCCCTTAGAGAGTAGGTTTGAAAGCGATTAAACAGAGTTTATTTTTGAGCAATTTTGATGAAAAAACGCGAAAATAACCATGAAGGAAGCGTTTTATCGAAAAAAGGACTTCAGATTCGTGTTCAGCACCCCGAAAAACCCCTTAGAGAGTAGGTTTGAAAGCGATTAAACAGAGTTTATTTTTGAGCAATTTTGATGAAAAAACGCGAAAATAACCATGAAGGAAGCGTTTTATCGAAAAAAGGACTTCAGATTCGTGTTCAGCACCCCGAAAAACCCCTTAGAGAGTAGGTTTGAAAGCGATTAAACAGAGTTTATTTTTGAGCAATTTTGATGAAAAAACGCGAAAATAACCATGAAGGAAGCGTTTTATCGAAAAAAGGACTTCAGATTCGTGTTCAGCACCCCGAAAAACCCCTTAGAGAGTAGGTTTGAAAGCGATTAAACAGAGTTTATTTTTGAGCAATTTTGATGAAAAAACGCGAAAATAACCATGAAGGAAGCGTTTTATCGAAAAAAGGACTTCAGATTCGTGTTCAGCACCCCGAAAAACCCCTTAGAGAGTAGGTTTGAAAGCGATTAAACAGAGTTTATTTTTGAGCAATTTTGATGAAAAAACGCGAAAATAACCATGAAGGAAGCGTTTTATCGAAAAAAGGACTTCAGATTCGTGTTCAGCACCCCGAAAAACCCCTTAGAGAGTAGGTTTGAAAGCGATTAAACAGAGTTTATTTTTGAGCAATTTTGATGAAAAAACGCGAAAATAACCATGAAGGAAGCGTTTTATCGAAAAAAGGACTTCAGATTCGTGTTCAGCACCCCGAAAAACCCCTTAGAGAGTAGGTTTGAAAGCGATTAAACAGAGTTTATTTTTGAGCAATTTTGATGAAAAAACGCGAAAATAACCATGAAGGAAGCGTTTTATCGAAAAAAGGACTTCAGATTCGTGTTCAGCACCCCGAAAAACCCCTTAGAGAGTAGGTTTGAAAGCGATTAAACAGAGTTTATTTTTGAGCAATTTTGATGAAAAAACGCGAAAATAACCATGAAGGAAGCGTTTTATCGAAAAAAGGACTTCAGATTCGTGTTCAGCACCCCGAAAAACCCCTTAGAGAGTAGGTTTGAAAGCGATTAAACAGAGTTTATTTTTGAGCAATTTTGATGAAAAAACGCGAAAATAACCATGAAGGAAGCGTTTTATCGAAAAAAGGACTTCAGATTCGTGTTCAGCACCCCGAAAAACCCCTTAGAGAGTAGGTTTGAAAGCGATTAAACAGAGTTTATTTTTGAGCAATTTTGATGAAAAAACGCGAAAATAACCATGAAGGAAGCGTTTTATCGAAAAAAGGACTTCAGATTCGTGTTCAGCACCCCGAAAAACCCCTTAGAGAGTAGGTTTGAAAGCGATTAAACAGAGTTTATTTTTGAGCAATTTTGATGAAAAAACGCGAAAATAACCATGAAGGAAGCGTTTTATCGAAAAAAGGACTTCAGATTCGTGTTCAGCACCCCGAAAAACCCCTTAGAGAGTAGGTTTGAAAGCGATTAAACAGAGTTTATTTTTGAGCAATTTTGATGAAAAAACGCGAAAATAACCATGAAGGAAGCGTTTTATCGAAAAAAGGACTTCAGATTCGTGTTCAGCACCCCGAAAAACCCCTTAGAGAGTAGGTTTGAAAGCGATTAAACAGAGTTTATTTTTGAGCAATTTTGATGAAAAAACGCGAAAATAACCATGAAGGAAGCGTTTTATCGAAAAAAGGACTTCAGATTCGTGTTCAGCACCCCGAAAAACCCCTTAGAGAGTAGGTTTGAAAGCGATTAAACAGAGTTTATTTTTGAGCAATTTTGATGAAAAAACGCGAAAATAACCATGAAGGAAGCGTTTTATCGAAAAAAGGACTTCAGATTCGTGTTCAGCACCCCGAAAAACCCCTTAGAGAGTAGGTTTGAAAGCGATTAAACAGAGTTTATTTTTGAGCAATTTTGATGAAAAAACGCGAAAATAACCATGAAGGAAGCGTTTTATCGAAAAAAGGACTTCAGATTCGTGTTCAGCACCCCGAAAAACCCCTTAGAGAGTAGGTTTGAAAGCGATTAAACAGAGTTTATTTTTGAGCAATTTTGATGAAAAAACGCGAAAATAACCATGAAGGAAGCGTTTTATCGAAAAAAGGACTTCAGATTCGTGTTCAGCACCCCGAAAAACCCCTTAGAGAGTAGGTTTGAAAGCGATTAAACAGAGTTTATTTTTGAGCAATTTTGATGAAAAAACGCGAAAATAACCATGAAGGAAGCGTTTTATCGAAAAAAGGACTTCAGATTCGTGTTCAGCACCCCGAAAAACCCCTTAGAGAGTAGGTTTGAAAGCGATTAAACAGAGTTTATTTTTGAGCAATTTTGATGAAAAAACGCGAAAATAACCATGAAGGAAGCGTTTTATCGAAAAAAGGACTTCAGATTCGTGTTCAGCACCCCGAAAAACCCCTTAGAGAGTAGGTTTGAAAGCGATTAAACAGAGTTTATTTTTGAGCAATTTTGATGAAAAAACGCGAAAATAACCATGAAGGAAGCGTTTTATCGAAAAAAGGACTTCAGATTCGTGTTCAGCACCCCGAAAAACCCCTTAGAGAGTAGGTTTGAAAGCGATTAAACAGAGTTTATTTTTGAGCAATTTTGATGAAAAAACGCGAAAATAACCATGAAGGAAGCGTTTTATCGAAAAAAGGACTTCAGATTCGTGTTCAGCACCCCGAAAAACCCCTTAGAGAGTAGGTTTGAAAGCGATTAAACAGAGTTTATTTTTGAGCAATTTTGATGAAAAAACGCGAAAATAACCATGAAGGAAGCGTTTTATCGAAAAAAGGACTTCAGATTCGTGTTCAGCACCCCGAAAAACCCCTTAGAGAGTAGGTTTGAAAGCGATTAAACAGAGTTTATTTTTGAGCAATTTTGATGAAAAAACGCGAAAATAACCATGAAGGAAGCGTTTTATCGAAAAAAGGACTTCAGATTCGTGTTCAGCACCCCGAAAAACCCCTTAGAGAGTAGGTTTGAAAGCGATTAAACAGAGTTTATTTTTGAGCAATTTTGATGAAAAAACGCGAAAATAACCATGAAGGAAGCGTTTTATCGAAAAAAGGACTTCAGATTCGTGTTCAGCACCCCGAAAAACCCCTTAGAGAGTAGGTTTGAAAGCGATTAAACAGAGTTTATTTTTGAGCAATTTTGATGAAAAAACGCGAAAATAACCATGAAGGAAGCGTTTTATCGAAAAAAGGACTTCAGATTCGTGTTCAGCACCCCGAAAAACCCCTTAGAGAGTAGGTTTGAAAGCGATTAAACAGAGTTTATTTTTGAGCAATTTTGATGAAAAAACGCGAAAATAACCATGAAGGAAGCGTTTTATCGAAAAAAGGACTTCAGATTCGTGTTCAGCACCCCGAAAAACCCCTTAGAGAGTAGGTTTGAAAGCGATTAAACAGAGTTTATTTTTGAGCAATTTTGATGAAAAAACGCGAAAATAACCATGAAGGAAGCGTTTTATCGAAAAAAGGACTTCAGATTCGTGTTCAGCACCCCGAAAAACCCCTTAGAGAGTAGGTTTGAAAGCGATTAAACAGAGTTTATTTTTGAGCAATTTTGATGAAAAAACGCGAAAATAACCATGAAGGAAGCGTTTTATCGAAAAAAGGACTTCAGATTCGTGTTCAGCACCCCGAAAAACCCCTTAGAGAGTAGGTTTGAAAGCGATTAAACAGAGTTTATTTTTGAGCAATTTTGATGAAAAAACGCGAAAATAACCATGAAGGAAGCGTTTTATCGAAAAAAGGACTTCAGATTCGTGTTCAGCACCCCGAAAAACCCCTTAGAGAGTAGGTTTGAAAGCGATTAAACAGAGTTTATTTTTGAGCAATTTTGATGAAAAAACGCGAAAATAACCATGAAGGAAGCGTTTTATCGAAAAAAGGACTTCAGATTCGTGTTCAGCACCCCGAAAAACCCCTTAGAGAGTAGGTTTGAAAGCGATTAAACAGAGTTTATTTTTGAGCAATTTTGATGAAAAAACGCGAAAATAACCATGAAGGAAGCGTTTTATCGAAAAAAGGACTTCAGATTCGTGTTCAGCACCCCGAAAAACCCCTTAGAGTAGGTTTGAAAGCGATTAAACAGAGTTTATTTTTGAGCAATTTTGATGAAAAAACGCGAAAATAACCATGAAGGAAGCGTTTTATCGAAAAAAGGACTTCAGATTCGTGTTCAGCACCCCGAAAAACCCCTTAGAGAGTAGGTTTGAAAGCGATTAAACAGAGTTTATTTTTGAGCAATTTTGATGAAAAAACGCGAAAATAACCATGAAGGAAGCGTTTTATCGAAAAAAGGACTTCAGATTCGTGTTCAGCACCCCGAAAAACCCCTTAGAGAGTAGGTTTGAAAGCGATTAAACAGAGTTTATTTTTGAGCAATTTTGATGAAAAAACGCGAAAATAACCATGAAGGAAGCGTTTTATCGAAAAAAGGACTTCAGATTCGTGTTCAGCACCCCGAAAAACCCCTTAGAGAGTAGGTTTGAAAGCGATTAAACAGAGTTTATTTTTGAGCAATTTTGATGAAAAAACGCGAAAATAACCATGAAGGAAGCGTTTTATCGAAAAAAGGACTTCAGATTCGTGTTCAGCACCCCGAAAAACCCCTTAGAGAGTAGGTTTGAAAGCGATTAAACAGAGTTTATTTTTGAGCAATTTTGATGAAAAAACGCGAAAATAACCATGAAGGAAGCGTTTTATCGAAAAAAGGACTTCAGATTCGTGTTCAGCACCCCGAAAAACCCCTTAGAGAGTAGGTTTGAAAGCGATTAAACAGAGTTTATTTTTGAGCAATTTTGATGAAAAAACGCGAAAATAACCATGAAGGAAGCGTTTTATCGAAAAAAGGACTTCAGATTCGTGTTCAGCACCCCGAAAAACCCCTTAGAGTAGGTTTGAAAGCGATTAAACAGAGTTTATTTTTGAGCAATTTTGATGAAAAAACGCGAAAATAACCATGAAGGAAGCGTTTTATCGAAAAAAGGACTTCAGATTCGTGTTCAGCACCCCGAAAAACCCCTTAGAGAGTAGGTTTGAAAGCGATTAAACAGAGTTAATTTTTGAGCAATTTTGATGAAAAAACGCGAAAATAACCATGAAGGAAGCGTTTTATCGAAAAAAGGACTTCAGATTCGTGTTCAGCACCCCGAAAAACCCCTTAGAGAGTAGGTTTGAAAGCGATTAAACAGAGTTTATTTTTGAGCAATTTTGATGAAAAAACGCGAAAATAACCATGAAGGAAGCGTTTTATCGAAAAAAGGACTTCAGATTCGTGTTCAGCACCCCGAAAAACCCCTTAGAGAGTAGGTTTGAAAGCGATTAAACAGAGTTTATTTTTGAGCAATTTTGATGAAAAAACGCGAAAATAACCATGAAGGAAGCGTTTTATCGAAAAAAGGACTTCAGATTCGTGTTCAGCACCCCGAAAAACCCCTTAGAGAGTAGGTTTGAAAGCGATTAAACAGAGTTTATTTTTGAGCAATTTTGATGAAAAAACGCGAAAATAACCATGAAGGAAGCGTTTTATCGAAAAAGGACTTCAGATTCGTGTTCAGCACCCCGAAAAACCCCTTAGAGAGTAGGTTTGAAAGCGATTAAACAGAGTTTATTTTTGAGCAATTTTGATGAAAAAACGCGAAAATAACCATGAAGGAAGCGTTTTATCGAAAAAAGGACTTCAGATTCGTGTTCAGCACCCCGAAAAACCCCTTAGAGAGTAGGTTTGAAAGCGATTAAACAGAGTTAATTTTTGAGCAATTTTGATGAAAAAACGCGAAAATAACCATGAAGGAAGCGTTTTATCGAAAAAGGACTTCAGATTCGTGTTCAGCACCCCGAAAAACCCCTTAGAGAGTAGGTTTGAAAGCGATTAAACAGAGTTTATTTTTGAGCAATTTTGATGAAAAAACGCGAAAATAACCATGAAGGAAGCGTTTTATCGAAAAAAGGACTTCAGATTCGTGTTCAGCACCCCGAAAAACCCCTTAGAGAGTAGGTTTGAAAGCGATTAAACAGAGTTTATTTTTGAGCAATTTTGATGAAAAAACGCGAAAATAACCATGAAGGAAGCGTTTTATCGAAAAAAGGACTTCAGATTCGTGTTCAGCACCCCGAAAAACCCCTTAGAGAGTAGGTTTGAAAGCGATTAAACAGAGTTTATTTTTGAGCAATTTTGATGAAAAAACGCGAAAATAACCATGAAGGAAGCGTTTTATCGAAAAAAGGACTTCAGATTCGTGTTCAGCACCCCGAAAAACCCCTTAGAGAGTAGGTTTGAAAGCGATTAAACAGAGTTTATTTTTGAGCAATTTTGATGAAAAAACGCGAAAATAACCATGAAGGAAGCGTTTTATCGAAAAAAGGACTTCAGATTCGTGTTCAGCACCCCGAAAAACCCCTTAGAGAGTAGGTTTGAAAGCGATTAAACAGAGTTTATTTTTGAGCAATTTTGATGAAAAAACGCGAAAATAACCATGAAGGAAGCGTTTTATCGAAAAAAGGACTTCAGATTCGTGTTCAGCACCCCGAAAAACCCCTTAGAGAGTAGGTTTGAAAGCGATTAAACAGAGTTTATTTTTGAGCAATTTTGATGAAAAAACGCGAAAATAACCATGAAGGAAGCGTTTTATCGAAAAAAGGACTTCAGATTCGTGTTCAGCACCCCGAAAAACCCCTTAGAGAGTAGGTTTGAAAGCGATTAAACAGAGTTTATTTTTGAGCAATTTTGATGAAAAAACGCGAAAATAACCATGAAGGAAGCGTTTTATCGAAAAAAGGACTTCAGATTCGTGTTCAGCACCCCGAAAAACCCCTTAGAGAGTAGGTTTGAAAGCGATTAAACAGAGTTTATTTTTGAGCAATTTTGATGAAAAAACGCGAAAATAACCATGAAGGAAGCGTTTTATCGAAAAAAGGACTTCAGATTCGTGTTCAGCACCCCGAAAAACCCCTTAGAGAGTAGGTTTGAAAGCGATTAAACAGAGTTTATTTTTGAGCAATTTTGATGAAAAAACGCGAAAATAACCATGAAGGAAGCGTTTTATCGAAAAAAGGACTTCAGATTCGTGTTCAGCACCCCGAAAAACCCCTTAGAGAGTAGGTTTGAAAGCGATTAAACAGAGTTTATTTTTGAGCAATTTTGATGAAAAAACGCGAAAATAACCATGAAGGAAGCGTTTTATCGAAAAACGGACTTCAGATTCGTGTTCAGCACCCCGAAAAACCCCTTAGAGAGTAGGTTTGAAAGCGATTAAACAGAGTTTATTTTTGAGCAATTTTGATGAAAAAACGCGAAAATAACCATGAAGGAAGCGTTTTATCGAAAAAGGACTTCAGATTCGTGTTCAGCACCCCGAAAAACCCCTTAGAGAGTAGGTTTGAAAGCGATTAAACAGAGTTTATTTTTGAGCAATTTTGATGAAAAAACGCGAAAATAACCATGAAGGAAGCGTTTTATCGAAAAAAGGACTTCAGATTCGTGTTCAGCACCCCGAAAAACCCCTTAGAGAGTAGGTTTGAAAGCGATTAAACAGAGTTTATTTTTGAGCAATTTTGATGAAAAAACGCGAAAATAACCATGAAGGAAGCGTTTTATCGAAAAAAGGACTTCAGATTCGTGTTCAGCACCCCGAAAAACCCCTTAGAGAGTAGGTTTGAAAGCGATTAAACAGAGTTTATTTTTGAGCAATTTTGATGAAAAAACGCGAAAATAACCATGAAGGAAGCGTTTTATCGAAAAAAGGACTTCAGATTCGTGTTCAGCACCCCGAAAAACCCCTTAGAGAGTAGGTTTGAAAGCGATTAAACAGAGTTTATTTTTGAGCAATTTTGATGAAAAAACGCGAAAATAACCATGAAGGAAGCGTTTTATCGAAAAAAGGACTTCAGATTCGTGTTCAGCACCCCGAAAAACCCCTTAGAGAGTAGGTTTGAAAGCGATTAAACAGAGTTTATTTTTGAGCAATTTTGATGAAAAAACGCGAAAATAACCATGAAGGAAGCGTTTTATCGAAAAAAGGACTTCAGATTCGTGTTCAGCACCCCGAAAAACCCCTTAGAGAGTAGGTTTGAAAGCGATTAAACAGAGTTAATTTTTGAGCAATTTTGATGAAAAAACGCGAAAATAACCATGAAGGAAGCGTTTTATCGAAAAAAGGACTTCAGATTCGTGTTCAGCACCCCGAAAAACCCCTTAGAGAGTAGGTTTGAAAGCGATTAAACAGAGTTAATTTTTGAGCAATTTTGATGAAAAAACGCGAAAATAACCATGAAGGAAGCGTTTTATCGAAAAAAGGACTTCAGATTCGTGTTCAGCACCCCGAAAAACCCCTTAGAGAGTAGGTTTGAAAGCGATTAAACAGAGTTAATTTTTGAGCAATTTTGATGAAAAAACGCGAAAATAACCATGAAGGAAGCGTTTTATCGAAAAAAGGACTTCAGATTCGTGTTCAGCACCCCGAAAAACCCCTTAGAGAGTAGGTTTGAAAGCGATTAAACAGAGTTAATTTTTGAGCAATTTTGATGAAAAAACGCGAAAATAACCATGAAGGAAGCGTTTTATCGAAAAAAGGACTTCAGATTCGTGTTCAGCACCCCGAAAAACCCCTTAGAGAGTAGGTTTGAAAGCGATTAAACAGAGTTTATTTTTGAGCAATTTTGATGAAAAAACGCGAAAATAACCATGAAGGAAGCGTTTTATCGAAAAAAGGACTTCAGATTCGTGTTCAGCACCCCGAAAAACCCCTTAGAGAGTAGGTTTGAAAGCGATTAAACAGAGTTTATTTTTGAGCAATTTTGATGAAAAAACGCGAAAATAACCATGAAGGAAGCGTTTTATCGAAAAAAGGACTTCAGATTCGTGTTCAGCACCCCGAAAAACCCCTTAGAGAGTAGGTTTGAAAGCGATTAAACAGAGTTTATTTTTGAGCAATTTTGATGAAAAAACGCGAAAATAACCATGAAGGAAGCGTTTTATCGAAAAAAGGACTTCAGATTCGTGTTCAGCACCCCGAAAAACCCCTTAGAGAGTAGGTTTGAAAGCGATTAAACAGAGTTTATTTTTGAGCAATTTTGATGAAAAAACGCGAAAATAACCATGAAGGAAGCGTTTTATCGAAAAAAGGACTTCAGATTCGTGTTCAGCACCCCGAAAAACCCCTTAGAGAGTAGGTTTGAAAGCGATTAAACAGAGTTTATTTTTGAGCAATTTTGATGAAAAAACGCGAAAATAACCATGAAGGAAGCGTTTTATCGAAAAAAGGACTTCAGATTCGTGTTCAGCACCCCGAAAAACCCCTTAGAGAGTAGGTTTGAAAGCGATTAAACAGAGTTTATTTTTGAGCAATTTTGATGAAAAAACGCGAAAATAACCATGAAGGAAGCGTTTTATCGAAAAAAGGACTTCAGATTCGTGTTCAGCACCCCGAAAAACCCCTTAGAGAGTAGGTTTGAAAGCGATTAAACAGAGTTTATTTTTGAGCAATTTTGATGAAAAAACGCGAAAATAACCATGAAGGAAGCGTTTTATCGAAAAAAGGACTTCAGATTCGTGTTCAGCACCCCGAAAAACCCCTTAGAGAGTAGGTTTGAAAGCGATTAAACAGAGTTTATTTTTGAGCAATTTTGATGAAAAAACGCGAAAATAACCATGAAGGAAGCGTTTTATCGAAAAAAGGACTTCAGATTCGTGTTCAGCACCCCGAAAAACCCCTTAGAGAGTAGGTTTGAAAGCGATTAAACAGAGTTTATTTTTGAGCAATTTTGATGAAAAAACGCGAAAATAACCATGAAGGAAGCGTTTTATCGAAAAAAGGACTTCAGATTCGTGTTCAGCACCCCGAAAAACCCCTTAGAGAGTAGGTTTGAAAGCGATTAAACAGAGTTTATTTTTGAGCAATTTTGATGAAAAAACGCGAAAATAACCATGAAGGAAGCGTTTTATCGAAAAAAGGACTTCAGATTCGTGTTCAGCACCCCGAAAAACCCCTTAGAGAGTAGGTTTGAAAGCGATTAAACAGAGTTTATTTTTGAGCAATTTTGATGAAAAAACGCGAAAATAACCATGAAGGAAGCGTTTTATCGAAAAAAGGACTTCAGATTCGTGTTCAGCACCCCGAAAAACCCCTTAGAGAGTAGGTTTGAAAGCGATTAAACAGAGTTTATTTTTGAGCAATTTTGATGAAAAAACGCGAAAATAACCATGAAGGAAGCGTTTTATCGAAAAAAGGACTTCAGATTCGTGTTCAGCACCCCGAAAAACCCCTTAGAGAGTAGGTTTGAAAGCGATTAAACAGAGTTTATTTTTGAGCAATTTTGATGAAAAAACGCGAAAATAACCATGAAGGAAGCGTTTTATCGAAAAAAGGACTTCAGATTCGTGTTCAGCACCCCGAAAAACCCCTTAGAGAGTAGGTTTGAAAGCGATTAAACAGAGTTAATTTTTGAGCAATTTTGATGAAAAAACGCGAAAATAACCATGAAGGAAGCGTTTTATCGAAAAAAGGACTTCAGATTCGTGTTCAGCACCCCGAAAAACCCCTTAGAGAGTAGGTTTGAAAGCGATTAAACAGAGTTTATTTTTGAGCAATTTTGATGAAAAAACGCGAAAATAACCATGAAGGAAGCGTTTTATCGAAAAAAGGACTTCAGATTCGTGTTCAGCACCCCGAAAAACCCCTTAGAGAGTAGGTTTGAAAGCGATTAAACAGAGTTTATTTTTGAGCAATTTTGATGAAAAAACGCGAAAATAACCATGAAGGAAGCGTTTTATCGAAAAAAGGACTTCAGATTCGTGTTCAGCACCCCGAAAAACCCCTTAGAGAGTAGGTTTGAAAGCGATTAAACAGAGTTTATTTTTGAGCAATTTTGATGAAAAAACGCGAAAATAACCATGAAGGAAGCGTTTTATCGAAAAAAGGACTTCAGATTCGTGTTCAGCACCCCGAAAAACCCCTTAGAGAGTAGGTTTGAAAGCGATTAAACAGAGTTTATTTTTGAGCAATTTTGATGAAAAAACGCGAAAATAACCATGAAGGAAGCGTTTTATCGAAAAAAGGACTTCAGATTCGTGTTCAGCACCCCGAAAAACCCCTTAGAGAGTAGGTTTGAAAGCGATTAAACAGAGTTTATTTTTGAGCAATTTTGATGAAAAAACGCGAAAATAACCATGAAGGAAGCGTTTTATCGAAAAAAGGACTTCAGATTCGTGTTCAGCACCCCGAAAAACCCCTTAGAGAGTAGGTTTGAAAGCGATTAAACAGAGTTTATTTTTGAGCAATTTTGATGAAAAAACGCGAAAATAACCATGAAGGAAGCGTTTTATCGAAAAAAGGACTTCAGATTCGTGTTCAGCACCCCGAAAAACCCCTTAGAGAGTAGGTTTGAAAGCGATTAAACAGAGTTTATTTTTGAGCAATTTTGATGAAAAAACGCGAAAATAACCATGAAGGAAGCGTTTTATCGAAAAAAGGACTTCAGATTCGTGTTCAGCACCCCGAAAAACCCCTTAGAGAGTAGGTTTGAAAGCGATTAAACAGAGTTAATTTTTGAGCAATTTTGATGAAAAAACGCGAAAATAACCATGAAGGAAGCGTTTTATCGAAAAAAGGACTTCAGATTCGTGTTCAGCACCCCGAAAAACCCCTTAGAGAGTAGGTTTGAAAGCGATTAAACAGAGTTTAATTTTTGAGCAATTTTGATGAAAAAACGCGAAAATAACCATGAAGGAAGCGTTTTATCGAAAAAAGGACTTCAGATTCGTGTTCAGCACCCCGAAAAACCCCTTAGAGAGTAGGTTTGAAAGCGATTAAACAGAGTTTATTTTTGAGCAATTTTGATGAAAAAACGCGAAAATAACCATGAAGGAAGCGTTTTATCGAAAAAAGGACTTCAGATTCGTGTTCAGCACCCCGAAAAACCCCTTAGAGAGTAGGTTTGAAAGCGATTAAACAGAGTTTATTTTTGAGCAATTTTGATGAAAAAACGCGAAAATAACCATGAAGGAAGCGTTTTATCGAAAAAAGGACTTCAGATTCGTGTTCAGCACCCCGAAAAACCCCTTAGAGAGTAGGTTTGAAAGCGATTAAACAGAGTTTATTTTTGAGCAATTTTGATGAAAAAACGCGAAAATAACCATGAAGGAAGCGTTTTATCGAAAAAAGGACTTCAGATTCGTGTTCAGCACCCCGAAAAACCCCTTAGAGAGTAGGTTTGAAAGCGATTAAACAGAGTTTATTTTTGAGCAATTTTGATGAAAAAACGCGAAAATAACCATGAAGGAAGCGTTTTATCGAAAAAAGGACTTCAGATTCGTGTTCAGCACCCCGAAAAACCCCTTAGAGAGTAGGTTTGAAAGCGATTAAACAGAGTTTATTTTTGAGCAATTTTGATGAAAAAACGCGAAAATAACCATGAAGGAAGCGTTTTATCGAAAAAAGGACTTCAGATTCGTGTTCAGCACCCCGAAAAACCCCTTAGAGAGTAGGTTTGAAAGCGATTAAACAGAGTTTATTTTTGAGCAATTTTGATGAAAAAACGCGAAAATAACCATGAAGGAAGCGTTTTATCGAAAAAAGGACTTCAGATTCGTGTTCAGCACCCCGAAAAACCCCTTAGAGAGTAGGTTTGAAAGCGATTAAACAGAGTTTATTTTTGAGCAATTTTGATGAAAAAACGCGAAAATAACCATGAAGGAAGCGTTTTATCGAAAAAAGGACTTCAGATTCGTGTTCAGCACCCCGAAAAACCCCTTAGAGAGTAGGTTTGAAAGCGATTAAACAGAGTTAATTTTTGAGCAATTTTGATGAAAAAACGCGAAAATAACCATGAAGGAAGCGTTTTATCGAAAAAAGGACTTCAGATTCGTGTTCAGCACCCCGAAAAACCCCTTAGAGAGTAGGTTTGAAAGCGATTAAACAGAGTTTATTTTTGAGCAATTTTGATGAAAAAACGCGAAAATAACCATGAAGGAAGCGTTTTATCGAAAAAAGGACTTCAGATTCGTGTTCAGCACCCCGAAAAACCCCTTAGAGAGTAGGTTTGAAAGCGATTAAACAGAGTTAATTTTTGAGCAATTTTGATGAAAAAACGCGAAAATAACCATGAAGGAAGCGTTTTATCGAAAAAAGGACTTCAGATTCGTGTTCAGCACCCCGAAAAACCCCTTAGAGAGTAGGTTTGAAAGCGATTAAACAGAGTTAATTTTTGAGCAATTTTGATGAAAAAACGCGAAAATAACCATGAAGGAAGCGTTTTATCGAAAAAAGGACTTCAGATTCGTGTTCAGCACCCCGAAAAACCCCTTAGAGAGTAGGTTTGAAAGCGATTAAACAGAGTTTATTTTTGAGCAATTTTGATGAAAAAACGCGAAAATAACCATGAAGGAAGCGTTTTATCGAAAAAAGGACTTCAGATTCGTGTTCAGCACCCCGAAAAACCCCTTAGAGAGTAGGTTTGAAAGCGATTAAACAGAGTTTATTTTTGAGCAATTTTGATGAAAAAACGCGAAAATAACCATGAAGGAAGCGTTTTATCGAAAAAAGGACTTCAGATTCGTGTTCAGCACCCCGAAAAACCCCTTAGAGAGTAGGTTTGAAAGCGATTAAACAGAGTTTATTTTTGAGCAATTTTGATGAAAAAACGCGAAAATAACCATGAAGGAAGCGTTTTATCGAAAAAAGGACTTCAGATTCGTGTTCAGCACCCCGAAAAACCCCTTAGAGAGTAGGTTTGAAAGCGATTAAACAGAGTTTATTTTTGAGCAATTTTGATGAAAAAACGCGAAAATAACCATGAAGGAAGCGTTTTATCGAAAAAAGGACTTCAGATTCGTGTTCAGCACCCCGAAAAACCCCTTAGAGAGTAGGTTTGAAAGCGATTAAACAGAGTTTATTTTTGAGCAATTTTGATGAAAAAACGCGAAAATAACCATGAAGGAAGCGTTTTATCGAAAAAAGGACTTCAGATTCGTGTTCAGCACCCCGAAAAACCCCTTAGAGAGTAGGTTTGAAAGCGATTAAACAGAGTTAATTTTTGAGCAATTTTGATGAAAAAACGCGAAAATAACCATGAAGGAAGCGTTTTATCGAAAAAAGGACTTCAGATTCGTGTTCAGCACCCCGAAAAACCCCTTAGAGAGTAGGTTTGAAAGCGATTAAACAGAGTTTATTTTTGAGCAATTTTGATGAAAAAACGCGAAAATAACCATGAAGGAAGCGTTTTATCGAAAAAGGACTTCAGATTCGTGTTCAGCACCCCGAAAAACCCCTTAGAGAGTAGGTTTGAAAGCGATTAAACAGAGTTAATTTTTGAGCAATTTTGATGAAAAAACGCGAAAATAACCATGAAGGAAGCGTTTTATCGAAAAAGGACTTCAGATTCGTGTTCAGCACCCCGAAAAACCCCTTAGAGAGTAGGTTTGAAAGCGATTAAACAGAGTTAATTTTTGAGCAATTTTGATGAAAAAACGCGAAAATAACCATGAAGGAAGCGTTTTATCGAAAAAAGGACTTCAGATTCGTGTTCAGCACCCCGAAAAACCCCTTAGAGAGTAGGTTTGAAAGCGATTAAACAGAGTTAATTTTTGAGCAATTTTGATGAAAAAACGCGAAAATAACCATGAAGGAAGCGTTTTATCGAAAAAAGGACTTCAGATTCGTGTTCAGCACCCCGAAAAACCCCTTAGAGAGTAGGTTTGAAAGCGATTAAACAGAGTTAATTTTTGAGCAATTTTGATGAAAAAACGCGAAAATAACCATGAAGGAAGCGTTTTATCGAAAAAGGACTTCAGATTCGTGTTCAGCACCCCGAAAAACCCCTTAGAGAGTAGGTTTGAAAGCGATTAAACAGAGTTAATTTTTGAGCAATTTTGATGAAAAAACGCGAAAATAACCATGAAGGAAGCGTTTTATCGAAAAAAGGACTTCAGATTCGTGTTCAGCACCCCGAAAAACCCCTTAGAGAGTAGGTTTGAAAGCGATTAAACAGAGTTAATTTTTGAGCAATTTTGATGAAAAAACGCGAAAATAACCATGAAGGAAGCGTTTTATCGAAAAAAGGACTTCAGATTCGTGTTCAGCACCCCGAAAAACCCCTTAGAGAGTAGGTTTGAAAGCGATTAAACAGAGTTAATTTTTGAGCAATTTTGATGAAAAAACGCGAAAATAACCATGAAGGAAGCGTTTTATCGAAAAAAGGACTTCAGATTCGTGTTCAGCACCCCGAAAAACCCCTAGCGATTAAACAGGAGTTAATTTTTGAGCAATTTTGATGAAAAAACGCGAAAATAACCATGAAGGAAGCGTTTTATCGAAAAAGGACTTCAGATTCGTGTTCAGCACCCCGAAAAACCCCTTAGAGAGTAGGTTTGAAAGCGATTAAACAGAGTTAATTTTTGAGCAATTTTGATGAAAAAACGCGAAAATAACCATGAAGGAAGCGTTTTATCGAAAAAAGGACTTCAGATTCGTGTTCAGCACCCCGAAAAAACCCCTTAGAGAGTAGGTTTGAAAGCGATTAAACAGAGTTAATTTTTGAGCAATTTTGATGAAAAAACGCGAAAATAACCATGAAAACGTTTTATCGAAAAGGACTTCAGATTCGTGTTCAGCACCCCGAAACCCCTTAGAGAGTAGGTTTGAAAGCGATTAAACAGAGTTAATTTTTGAGCAATTTTGATGAAAAACGCGAAAATAACCATGAAGGAAGCGTTTTATCGAAAAAAGGACTTCAGATTCGTGTTAAGCACCCCGAAAAACCCCTTAGAGAGTAGGTTTGAAAGCGATTAAACAGAGTTAATTTTTGAGCAATTTTGATGAAAAAACGCGAAAATAACCATGAAGGAAGCGTTTTATCGAAAAAAGGACTTCAGATTCGTGTTCAGCACCCCGAAAAACCCCTTAGAGAGTAGGTTTGAAAGCGATTAAACAGAGTTAATTTTTGAGCAATTTTGATGAAAAAACGCGAAAATAACCATGAAGGAAGCGTTTTATCGAAAAAAGGACTTCAGATTCGTGTTCAGCACCCCGAAAAACCCCTTAGAGAGTAGGTTTGAAAGCGATTAAACAGAGTTATTTTTGAGCAATTTTGATGAAAAAACGCGAAAATAACCATGAAGGAAGCGTTTTATCGAAAAAAGGACTTCAGATTCGTGTTCAGCACCCCGAAAAACCCCTTAGAGAGTAGGTT
Source organism: Creontiades dilutus (assembly GCA_031894815.1). NCBI lineage: Eukaryota > Metazoa > Arthropoda > Insecta > Hemiptera > Miridae > Creontiades > Creontiades dilutus. Next base: position 19,614 of record JAVIWC010000685.1, read on the forward strand.
TGAAAGCGATTAAACAGAGTTAATTTTTGAGCAATTTTGATGAAAAAACGCGAAAATAACCATGAAGGAAGCGTTTTATCGAAAAAAGGACTTCAGATTCGTGTTCAGCACCCCGAAAAACCCCTTAGAGAGTAGGTTTGAAAGCGATTAAACAGAGTTAATTTTTGAGCAATTTTGATGAAAAAACGCGAAAATAACCATGAAGGAAGCGTTTTATCGAAAAAAGGACTTCAGATTCGTGTTCAGCACCCCGAAAAACCCCTTAGAGTAGGTTTGAAAGCGATTAAACAGAGTTAATTTTTGAGCAATTTTGATGAAAAAACGCGAAAATAACCATGAAGGAAGCGTTTTATCGAAAAAAGGACTTCAGATTCGTGTTCAGCACCCCGAAAAACCCCTTAGAGAGTAGGTTGAAAGCGATTAAACAGAGTTAATTTTTGAGCAATTTTGATGAAAAAACGCGAAAATAACCATGAAGGAAGCGTTTTATCGAAAAAAAGGACTTCAGATTCGTGTTCAGCACCCCGAAAAACCCCTTAGAGAGTAGGTTTGAAAGCGATTAAACAGAGTTAATTTTTGAGCAATTTTGATTTTGATGAAAAAACGCGAAAATAACCATGAAGGAAGCGTTTTATCGAAAAAAGGACTTCAGATTCGTGTTCAGCACCCCGAAAAACCCCTTAGAGAGTAGGTTTGAAAGCGATTAAACAGGGTTTATTTTT
>JAVIWC010000686.1:0-19350 GCA_031894815.1 Creontiades dilutus
AGCTCTCCTTTCAAGCACAGGCGATCTCAACCTGGACGGAAAATGTGGGTGAATATACAAATGCCAAAAGAAAAGAGTTCGGGGAATTTTCTCATTTGTGACATGATCTTCAAATCGACGATGTCCACCATTTTTCCTATTTTCGAATGAGAAAGGATACATTTCAATACATTCTTATTAGAGAGTTTTTCCTCTCCGCGTTTGGCAACCTTATGGTGCAATTACGCGGTGTGATACTAGCAAACCTAGCGGTAGTTGAGTGACCTAGACCTTACGCAACGGGAACGCACTGGGAACTCAGAGCTTGAAGCGGTGTGGAAGTGGAACCGGGCCGTGTGGTCTCAAGGAAGGTTTCACTGATAACAGTGTTATAGACTTAGCGACTCATTCAGGAGGGCAATGACGGTTTTGAGCGCATTCTAGCAGGATTTTGTCCAACCATCAATCTTCTTTCCGCTCTCTCTGGAGCTTGAATTTGAATGGAGAAAGAGAAAATGACTCAGAGCACTAGGAGAACATTGTCACACAGATGTTTGTAGCAAATTAATTTAGAAAAACGATACTATTCACAAAGAATTGACAGGGAAGGCGGGTGGACAAAATGGTTGGACAAAATCCCGCTAGAGTGCATTCGGAACTGTCATTGCCTTCTTTGCCTGCAAATCTCCTAACTCTTTCAACCTCCAATCAATCGTCTCTGCTTTTTTCAATTTTATTCAGTACTATTTATTATTAAGCAATGTTTATGATGGAAGCCAAATTGGTCGAATTGATCGGATTATATTTGCGGCAACCTGATTGACGACGACAACCTCAAAAGTGCTTTATAATTCTCCCTGTTAGTGACTCGCAATCAAAATTTACCCGGATCAATGAGGAAAGTTGGTTATTTTTCTGTAATGCATACAGTTTTCTCTGCAATTTTGCATCTATCTCTACATTTGTGGTACATTTATATAAGGAAATCAAATGTATATAAGGAAATACATGTATGAGTATCGTAGAGTACAGGTTGTAGAGTACAGTAGAATGCCAAAAGATGCCGACAGTAGCACCCATTATCCGAATCAGTACTAAGTGTAATATAGAAATTGAAAACCAACTAATTTTTCAATAAAAACGAGTTTTTTTGGGGGACAATACAAATGCGAGTGACAATTGCCGTGTCGACGCTAAGTTGACGTCGATGCAACCTAATCTGATTGAGATGTTTGAGTGAGCGTAATTTATAACTCAAGTAAACTTCGCTTACGGAAAATGGCGGCCAAATCAAAACATGGAGTCAGGTTTTGATAAGGACCGTTTGATGACGGGAGGAGACACCGCAAGGATATCAACCTGGACGGAAAATGTGGGTGAATATACGCCAAAAGAAAAGAGTTTTGTTTTCCTCATTTGTGACATGATCTTGAATCGACGATGACCACCATTTCTCCTATTTTTGAATGAGAAAGGATACATTTCATTACATTCTTATTAACTAGGAGAATTAACTTTTCGATGTCGCACTTGTTCGCAACTACGACCCCAGCAAAACGGAATCAGTTTGCAGTTCGCAACTGTGCGGACGGAAACTGACGAACGGTGTGGGTCCAGTGGAAGCGGTCCCGCCCCAAGCTACATGTTGGGATCGTTCGTCCGTTTTCGTGCGGGTTCAGCCGAATTGATTTCGCAGCTTTCCTGATCCAATGGACGAGTAGCCTAAAGGCTAAAGTGTGTTCCATGCAATATGTCACCTTTACCTACCTATCGTTTAAATCCCTTCAATTCGAATAAAATGCACTTACGTATGTTTTTTGGACTGACAGATCCGGGTAGTCCGGGATGTTCAGCGTCAGCGTTTTATTGGTTATATCAAGACCCATGTAGTCGGTCAGAGATGGGTAAACGGGGACGGCCATGCCAGCCTGGTGCATAGCTAGCCCGCTTGGTTTCTTGTCGCTGCCGTCTTCAATGCTGTTCTTGGCTCTTGGGTTGAAAGGTTGAGCGTCCTGGAGTTGAGATTGAACCATCTGCCCCACTTTCATATCCTCCAAGGAAGGGTAGAGTGACATCCTTGATGTTCTGGAACAAAGAAGAAGGAAAAACGTCAAAAGATGTACTAGTAACACAAGCTACTTCTCCTACTGGAAATTGCATGATGATCATGGATAAAGTACCTATGAACAATAACTACATTTTAAAATACTGAGTACATCATTTTTAGTTGGCTTTTGGTTTATTATTCAATAATAAACCATTGTAATCGCTCTGAAAAAAAAAAAAAAATGCTAACCCCCCCCTGAAAATTTCATGGTTTACGTTTCAAAGGGTGTAGAATCCGAATCTGCAATAAAAAATGTTCCGTCCGTCCGCCGTACGCCGTACTCACGATTTCTCCTAAACGGCTGGAGCAAAAGATCTGAAATTTTCAGGAAAAATACATGTTGGTCCGACAACGCCCCAATTCTGTAGCCAGCTCTCTCACTCAATGTAAAGTGCCGTTTAAGGGCTGTCAAAGTTTTGTAAAATCCCTAGAAACCTCAAAACAAGTCCAAGCGGCCTGAATGTAAACTTAATTTTAGAACATACCGTCAGGAATCGAATGAGCCCTTCCCCAGGTCCGTAGGTCAAACCATTCCCGATGTATGGCCCGATTTATGGTGCCAACATTTGCGTTTTTTGGTTTATTATTGTTTGTAACCTAGTGATGTCCGGCCGATAGCGTCGGGTTGTAGTGAATCTGGAGTGATAGCCGATGTGAAAACTTGTAGTTTATGATACACGGGTTGAAGCATTCTGATATGCATGAAACGCTGATAATATATAGGTAAATATTATTCAATATTATTACTGGGGTTTATTATTCAATATTATTACTGGGGTAAATAAGTATTCACTGAGGTTTATTATTCAATTGGCTTGCGTTCATGATTTGAATTTCTACTAAGCTTCGGAGTGTGCGTGTTTTCCAGGTGATAGAGCGATCATTGAACTTCAGGAGATATGCATACACCACGTAAATCGGTTCTCAACTAAAGCACCTAACTGGATTGATCAGTTGATAATATTTGTGTGCATCCTCTACATCTGTCTACCTTTGTCTACATCGTTTGAATTTGAATTTGGGGAAGTTTTAACGCAATACGAGTGCTAAAGGACTTGATAAATTATAGATGTTTTTATTGTGGGGGGTTGTTGAGGTTCAATAAAAAAAGGAGATTTAAACTATTTTTCCTCACTACTAGCTACTACTGTAGTTGAACTTTTTAACCACCAACTAAAGGGTGACACAGAAAAGCCGGGAGGATTTTAAATATTCTCCAGATCGTCAATGTTGTAGATATCTGTTTGAAATTAATTTAATAAAATTTTAAGTAACAATGGAAATTTATTATAGAAAACAGTTTTCGTTAATCATGGAGGCTTACGTCAATTAAATGTCTTCCTACTTGGGGTTGGTCTTTCATGCTTTGGATAGCTAGCTCAAGCATATCGATGGGAATGGATCGAATTTTTGTATCAATTGAAGCCTTCTGTGAGGAACGAATTTAACTAAAAACCGGCCTGAAAGGGAAACCCACTGGAAACGGAACTTTGGCGCTCCCGCCTGGTTTAAAGGGCAGACCGGCTGAGCTTGTCACCCGCTCAGTCGTCGACGCCCCACTACTCACAGCAGCACTCAAAAAAAATACCTCCCTCCAGGATTCGGAAAAGGCTCCTCGAGAACAGTTCTGAAAAATGAAGTATTCCTCGTCTGATTTACAAACCGATTGTTGCGGGCAGTGAGCGAATCCTTCCCCCTGCTGAAGACTCTCCGGACTTGGAAGAACCTCAGCCCAAGCTACACCAATTCTAGTATTGAAGAAGAAAGTGACCTCTTCAGACTCATCATGACAATCGTGTCTTCATTCTCCATTATATCTGACAGATGGATGAACTGAAGCATTTTATGATGGTATACTAGCAAAGGTTTCTGAAACACCATGATTTTGTAAGGGTGGAATATCAATTCTGCTTTGAGGATTCTATCCAGGCTCCAACGAGACATGCCAAGCGCTTGAGCTCTCTGGATGGTCAAGTCGGACACTTTCCACATTCTCTGATGTTCTCGCTGTGGTTTATTCCTGTTCCAAGCTGCAACACATGAACTGGCTGCACTGAATTTTCGCACCCACTCCAATATCGTGACTCGTTTAAGAATAACACCCCGACGAGGAACGTTGAAACGATGGTGGATGGCCACCATAGACTCATCATTTCGCAAAAACTGATGCATTGAGCTACTACCAGGTCGTCTGGGACCTGAAACCTCAGATCCTGCGATCCCTTTGTTAACACACGTCAAAAACGGCGTTTTTTTAATGATAATCCATCCTATTTGGTTTGATGACATTAAAGATTGTTCAGGGTCTTCACAAGTTTCATCTTCTAATTATAGTTGTATCTCCTCGCTTTTGTGATGACATGAATGATAGATTTTAATGACACCCAGTCACCTATTTCATTCTTTAGCTTTCTAGTTGATTAGTTAAGAAAGCAGACTACTACTCAGAAAGCCTCAACCTCTCGTTTTTTGACGAGTTTGAATTTGATAAGTTTGTAGGGACCCCACTCACGTGCTGATCAGGTGTACTAAACCACCCCCACTTCCTCCTCAAGGTGTACCCACGTCATTTTGCCCTGTCAAGTATCCCCTAGCAGTACCAGTCATATGGATACATTCTCCACTCCCTGCCGTCCAAATGGACCTGGGAAAGAACAGAAGTACGGAAAGTACAGAACATATGCTGCTGACCCGGAAAGAGGCAAATGCTCTGCACGTAAACGAGGCTCCGAACTTGACTATTTGCACTTTACCTCAAACAGAACTTGCAACAACCTTACACTTTTTATGAAGAGCATGCAGCAATGGTAACAAGGAAGTGCTGGATACAGAATAGTTGCCTCTTCACAGAACTGAGACGATTAATTCCTGCAACTACCAGAGGATGTCCAAGACGCTACAAGGCTCAAAGGTGGTGGATTCAAGAATCGGGAAGGAGGAACACACAATCCAGTATATGAAGTAAACATTGCAGAGTTCAAACTAGTCTCGAAGAGCCTTTTCTACCAGATTTATGTTTGTTGATTGAATGTGTAAGTAGAAACCAAACGTTTATATACAACTCAGCAGTGTATATAATGAACAAATTGGTAATTAAAGAGGACGCTTTGAGTTTGGGGGAGCGAGGCTCAAAACGAGGTGGGTTTCGGTTAAAGGCAATGAGTTTCGGTTAACCCGCCAAGTACTACAGTCACCTCTAGGTGACACTACTTTGATAATTAATTAAAAATAAATAAGCCACCAAATCCGATTTTTCTGCGGTACTACGGGATCTACAGGGCATGGACAGCTTACGAGTCATAGAACAGGTTAATATTCATAACAGTTCAACTGATAAGCTCTTATGTTTTTTTATCTCGTGAATTTCGTGTTCCCCTGCGACTTGTCAAGAGTTTTGAGGAAAATGCCGAAGATCAGGTAAAATTCTGGTACTTTTTTGTGGTAATCTGTTTTTTAGGATGTAGCACGTGTATTTAAATAACATTTTGTCTAGCAAAATTCAAACTGAAGCCCCCTATACTCAACCAAATCAGCCATGTCACCTGTAGGTGACTCTAGGATTCCACGGAACATCAACCCCCAACTCTCACCCAAGACGTCAACAGTGTTTTATTCGTAATAATTATGTTCTATTTGAACTGTGAACAAGGTGAAAGTATGTGTCTGGTGTTGGCTGTTCTCTGTTGACCCCGTTGGAGGAGGATTTTAGATGTCACAGATCTACCATGGTAGGCATGGCAGCAAGCAGCACATAAAGGGGAAGCCAATCCGATTTGTCAACAAACTCTGGTCCATAGCCACCAAGAATGAGTTCCTTGTGTCGATTGAACCTTACCAAGGTGCAAAAAGCTCTTCCTCATCAAAATGAAGTTGGACTTGGAGCTGCAGTCGTCCTCACCACTCATTCAAGGGTGCCAACAGAGCTCTGACCATAAAATTTGTTCATTGACAATTTTTTCACCTGGTTGCTGCTGCTGAATATTCTTCATGGTTGGTATTCATTCCACAAAACTAATGTTTGATTCAACGTACAAGTGATAAAGTTCACAGTGCAAGATTTCGGAGGACTAATACTGTACGTTAGTGTTGAGCTCAGGCCTAGAGTCACCTAGGGGTGACACCCTCATATCTTTTGAATAAATAATTTTTCTCGCGGTTTTTCGTCTTGTATGCTACTCATTACCTCTCTGTAACAACATATAAAAAGAAGGAGTGGAAATTTGCATGGGCGCCCTTATAGTACTTGGCGGGTTAAGGACAAGTAATTGGTTTAGGGTCAAGTGTGAGTAGTCGTAGAACGAAACGATATGGGTTTGGGGTAGGTAGGTACCCAGGAAATCCGTCGATTAGGCATGTAGGTGCATGTTTTGCTATTCAACAATGCATTAACTACAGGTATGCGATAACCGTTCGCACTGGCGTGAATCGTGTACATTTGATAAAAATAATGAGGCACGTAACGAAAAGTCCCGTCGGCCAGAACATCCTCAGCCTGAGGTAAAGCACGAAGATTTTGTCGAGTCGTAAATATCGGTATATGATTTGGAGTAACGTAGCAAAACTTTTCGTTATTCACCGAAATAGCTGAATTTCGCAATTGTGTTAGATATCATTCTTGTGTTCGAGACATTGCTGGTAGAGACCCTCTTCTGACTGCGTAGATACTTTCTCTAAATCTTTTGAAATCAGCATGTTCTAACAAAGATGTTTTCGACTGGAGGTTCTGGTAAATTAACTTATTGGGTTTAGTAAATAAGTCCTCTTTGGCTTCCTTCTTCACAACACTACGTACCCGAAAGCCATTGCGTTTCCTGGTCCGAAACTCATCGCCTTTCCGTAGAATATCTCTCATTTTCCCAAACCCATTACGCTCATTGAAGATGAGGTGCGATACAAGATGAATCAAGGGCTTCCAACAACCGGAAAACAATTTCCTCAAGCCGGAATACGAGGCAATTTGACTTTCTATGTAATGATTGTCTACGTATTTTAAAGCACCAGAAAACCTAAACGTGATCCATTTTCACCATCTACACACACTTTAACAAACTAATTTTAATAAATGTTGTCTTTTTCTCATTACAGCACAACAAGCATCCGGGATCAATATTGGTACGACAGTAGGTAAGTAGTTAGTAAGACGGAATGGTAGGATTATTCGCAAACCAATAGACATAAATGAGTCATTGATTTAAGAAATTCATAAACCCTGTTAACAAATTCACCGTTGACTACATGAAGTCTACTTTCGAGTTTGTACACCCGGCTGAATCATGAGATTTGTAACTGCTATCAAAATTATGATAGCGGAAGGTAGAGGCTGAGGAAGGCATTCAGTAGGTATGTGTAGAAGGCTGCACAGTTGTGGATGGAGGTGTTTTCATGCTTTGGTTTCTCGTATTATAACGTAAGCTGTATGAAGTATGTGAACTAAGTTAGTATATCTAAGAATTATAAAAGAGTACCTATCATTCAAAGGAAAGAGCGTAGTCACCTACGAGTGACACCGAATCGCTGAACATCCTACCTTCAACAATTGTAACATTGCGATCACTCACCTTTTGCACCAGAGCGTTGGAAATCGTTGGAAAATTAAAATAAATCAGATAGATACTAAAAAGCTTGTACAATACACGATCAAATGAAACACCACACAAGTGGAATTTACCATCAATAACAGGGAGGGGGTCCGTCTATTATCAACGTTGAAAGTCAGCTGATCAGTGATAAGGATGGAGTTGTATGGATGCTGTAAACATGGATCCTATTTGTCCTCAAACGCCAGACTTCTTTCCGTCCCAAAGCTTACTTGATTACCGCTATCTACATACACATCTTTCCAAACATCGTACTCATGAATATGAATTTTAATAACAGTATTTTCAATGTGGGGGAAATTTGTAATATAAATACAGGTGCAGGTACATGAATGAAGATCTGAATTTCTCACTAATCACATTTTGAATAAGAATTCTGCTTATCGCCGAATCCATATTTGTATTACCCTTAAGATAAGTACCAACTATGAATTCCATAGATTTTGTGAATTTCTCCGCATTTACCAAACGATTTCACCGTATTTAAGAATGTGGATAACTACGAATTCCCAAAATTAATATTTGTGAATAGATATCACGTTTCAAACAGCCCAAAATTTCCTATCTCTTCCTTCAAATCCAGATTTTCGCTTCCAAGTCCGTCTTTACAAATAGGAATCTGTTTTTTTTCCCTTTGAGGAGATTAAACATTTTTTTGTTATTCTAAACCACTTTTGTGTCTGTCCATAAGTCGGCAGATACTAGTAACAAGCTGTATTGCTATCGTGTTCATCCGGTGTAGAGGACACTTCCTGTGAATTGGCGAGTTAGGTTGTGGATAGTCCCCAATGAGTTTCATCGTTCAAAAATCAATAAATCAGTCTGCCCAATTGTAAAAGTAAAATCCACTCACGTTTTTGTAGTGTGATCTCGCTCGGTCATAGTTAGGAAGGACTGGTTTAAGGGCATATTGTACCCCCCGGAAAATGGCGAATTTCGTGACCCATTATCTCAGCAACCCGCTGTCCGATTTTAATCATTTTTTAAAAATAATTTAGGCCTAGTTAAGATCTTCAAATCTGCGGAAACAGATTTTGAAAATATGAATTAGCCGAACCACAATAAATTATCAAACTTTACGTTTTAGTGGCGGTTTGGCGACACTTTGTTCACTCATGCCCAAACTATCTGACTCATAATTTCAAAAAACTGTTTCCGCATATTTTTGCATCTTGAATAGACAAATCTTTATAAAAAAAGAAAATGAAAATCGGTTCAGTAGTTCTCGAGATAATGGGTCAGATGCGTCAAAAAATGCAATTTTCAAGGAGAGCCGAAAAACAGAAACGTACCGAACTTAGCGTTTTCTCGTCGTTCTAATGAACTATTCTTGAAAAAAGTGGAAGTTATTCGATTGTGTTAGCAGATAATCGTGTCTTCCATGCTGTTATCGGTTGATCGTGTCTTCCATAGTGTTATCAGTATTTTTATCGGTATCAAGCTTGTTTTTTCCTTTATTATCGTTTGTCAATGTCAGTTTTGTAGTTTTGATTTCTCGTTCAAGGCGGGCGGCTTCTAAGCCTAATTTCAATATGTTCCTTTGAACTTTTAATATTGTTTAATATACCATTCTTTTCAGAATTGAATCTAGTTTTTTTTTAAGACAAAAAAAAAAAAGTCAAAAAAAATTTTCTGGGGGTACTATATGCCTTTCTAATGACCCTATTAGTATTATACCACTTGAAGAGTTTGCAACCAATAATTCAGTAAAAATGTTGGATTAACGGACCTGATGGGTCAATGACTGAGCAAGGGACTTGAGAAGGAAAAACCTCTTGATCCAATTGATATACTGCAGGGAATAGGTAGTAGGAATGAAACACCAACAATTCACGAACGTGTGGTTTATTAACCATAAAGAAATATCATGCACAAAAACAATAATATCGAATAATACACAAATAATGTAGAGTACTTCAAATATATGGCTCTGCAAATTTATCCTTATAAATTTCAATACTAGAATATGCACTGGTAAGTAAACGATATTTCTACTAATTTCTATGTTCTTCAACAAACAACACAATTTCGACTTGAAAATTAGCGTGAATAGGAACTGGCTGGTATGGAAAACTGGCGTTTTACGCTGTAAGCCGTGAGGCGGCAAGAGTGAATTTACAACAAGCGTTTCCCAAAATGGGCGCACCCTGAAGGGGTTTAGTTTTACAATACCTAGTTGCAGCAGGGTTATTATTACTGACAAGACACTACCTTTACGTGATGGTGAGTACAGGCCTGTTTTGACTGGTGGTATTCCTGGGCGTAGATTGGCGTGGCTCGGCTTGGCGTGGCGCGGCTTGGCGCGGCTTGGCGCGGCTTGCGTTTGGCGTGGCTCGGCTTGGCGTGGCGCGGCTTGGCGCGGCTCGGCTTGGCGTGACTTAGCTTGGCTCGGCTCGGCGCGGCTTGGCGCGGAGCGTAGCGTGGCTCGGCTTGGCGCGGCGCTTGGCGTAGCTTGGCTTGGCGCGGCGCTTAGCGTAGCTTGGCTCGGCGTGACTTGACTCGGCGCGGCTTGGCTCGGCGCGGAGTTTGGCGTGGTCTGGTTTAGCGCAGGTGTAAGCGTGGCTCGGCTCGGCGTGGCGCGGCTCGGCGTGGAGGTGACTGGACGCGCAAGCCTCAGTGGTAGCTTGGCGCGGTTGACTGGCGCGGCTCTTGAGGGGCTCGAGCTACGAGCCGGGATGGTAGCGGGCAGCACGTGGCGCGGCGCGGTGTACAGCGCGCCGGGATTCTCAGTGGTTTCCAGGGTAGCCCTAGACCTTAGGGCGAGCCAATGACGAGCCGGATCTGCAACAGGAAAACACAACAACGGATAGCGCGGCGCGGATCGCGAGATGGGGGGCGTTCTAACGAACGGTTGAAAAAAGCTATCAGGACGGGACTCGGGCAAGAAATCTGCCAACACTTGACTTCACAACGGAACGAACTAAACAACTCGGGAGCGTAGAGACAACTGGCTGACCGCCGCTGGTCGGGAGCCCTGAGGTCTGGGGTCTCCCCTCCACGCGGGCCTCCCTCTCCACTTTACGGCGCCTCTTCCGAGTGGGGGATCGGTTCTCCCCCGCGAGGGGTAGCCCCGCCCTTCCTCCCGCCCTTGTCCTTCTCGTTAGGAACGGGGGTGCTCGGGGGGTGGTCTTCCGAGGCTCCTCCGCCTCCCTTGGGGGCAGCAATTGTAGCCGGAGGCTTACATCCCTCCCCTCCCCGACGGCCGACGTTCACGGAGGCAAGCCCATCATCCAGGCTGGGGAGGGGAAACACCTTGTGCGGGTAAAGTTTGCGAAACTCCTGCTCGTACCGCCTTCGTCTGCAAAATGAGCACAGGGAGCTGGGGGTGTCGTGAGGTCGCTCGCAGTCCGTCGGCAGGAGTTCGCCCCTCAGGTACCTCTTGACCAGCCTTGCGAAAAAGTCTTTGCAGGCTGGGCACCTAAACGTTTGGAGGCGTTTGGCCGGTCGGAGGCAGACAGGGCATTCGGGGTCGGGAGCGGGCATACCATCGGGGGCTACTTCCATCAATTCCACATCCGGCTCAAAAATGCTGGAGTCCTCACCATGGTGGCTCTCTGGTTCCGGGTAGGTGGTGGTGGGGTGCATATCCGTGGTTTCGTCGTCCGTGTCCGTTTCTAAGGGCCGGGTTGAGCTTCGGCGGCGGCGTGTTCTTTTCTGTTTTTGAGTGGGGTCGTCCTGCAGCTGGGCCAAGATGGTATCCACCTCGCGACATTTGTCTTGGAGCCGCATTCTTAAATCCTTGTTTTCTTCGGTCAAATCCGCCATCCTTCTCTGCGTTGTCATAGCCTCGATGCGATGCCTTCGCCACTGGGGTATCATCACCGCCAATTCGTGTGCCGCTTTGACCGCGATGTCCTTCATTTGGTGAAGCATAGTAGGGTTGGGAGTTTGTGCCATAACGTCTACTGACATTACGAGGACCTCGAGTTGGGACATCGCCTCTTCCTCACGGGTTTTCGAACCGGGCGCACCATCAGAGTCCTCGTCGAAGACTCTCATCAAGGCGTCCTCATAGGCTCGCCTGATAGCGACCGCCGAGGGTAATACCACTACCGGGGGGGTTTCGTTGGTGTCCTCCGAGCGGGGCACTCTTCTCATCGCCATCTGTGGAACAAAACAAGGGGGTTACTCTCCATCACGCATTTACAATTTTTACTAAATGTTAACAACATTATGAGGCCCTGCTGCAACAATCCTAGTAAACATTCCTACTTTTACTCATGGACATGCAAAATTAAATTCCTTATTGTATAATTAGATGTAATATGGTGTCTGTAAAGCGGGGGGAGGAAGGCTCATAATAATAATAATACCAGCTTAGTTGTAGGTCATAGCTTACGTCTATTGTGCGAATTGTGAAACACTTGCATATTGTAACAACAATTAAAAAAAAGAAAATAAACACATTAACAATAAATATATACACAATATTTTGATATGTACAGTCTTATTCTTTCTTCATTGTACCTTCCTCCTTTTGGCAAGTTGGGGGTTCACATATCTCCCAACGGTAAGGTCCATGAGTGTACAATTGTTCTTGGGGTCCAGCCACCCCAGTCCCACAGGCTCCTGAACCACGCCAGCAAGGGCGCCAGTGACATGCATTTTTCTGTAATCCCGCACGGGTCTTGCTCGGAGCTCATAGCGCGGAATAGGAGGTACCTCGGGTGGGTGCGGCGTCAATTCGTGATCAGCAGGTTCCGGGGCGTCGTCTTGACTACGGGGTTCGTCGTAGTTTTGCTCGCGGTCCCATGCTTCGTCTAACTCCCAGCGGTCTTGTTCTCCTAATACGTCCCTTGTGGGCGGAACGGGGGCCAGGACTTCTTGCGGAAGATTATCTACGAAGGCGTCGTCAGGTACACCATCCGCGGAGGCCGGCTTCAGGCGGTTCAGGTGCACCACCTGCCTTCTCTCCCCTAATACATCGCGGATTTCATAAGTGACGTCGGAGAGGCGCGATATCACGTACCAGGGGCCGGTCCAGGGGCTCCAAAACTTCCGGCACTCCGTGGGGGGCATCTGTAGTGCCTTAAGGTACACGGGGTCTCCCACCTCGAACGACCGAGGAATGCGTCTTTCGTTGATTCGGGCGGCTTGCTGTCTCCATGCTTTATCGAGGCATCTCTTCGCTACTCGTCGAGCTTCGTGCAGTTGCTGTAGTGAGGTGGCGTAGTCCGGGTCGCCATGGTCCTGCCAGGGCGCGGTGTTGGGTAGTCGCAATTCCCTTCCGTACGTGAGGAAGTTTGGGCTGTAGCCGGTACTTTTGTGAGGAAGTGATCGGTAGGCGGCCAAGGCCAGTGGCACCCATTGCTCCCAGGCTCTCGTGTGGTGCACTAGCTTGGCCAGAATGTTGGCGAAGGTCTTGTGAAAGCGTTCACACACTCCGTTGCCCTGCGGGTGGTAGGCTGTCGTTTGGATCTTCTTAATCCCCCAATCTTGACACAGTTTTTGAATAAGTTCTGAGGTGAAGGCCGTTCCCCGATCAGTCACCAGGCGCTGCGGAACTCCATGGGTGGGTATGTATTTCCTCACCAGTATTCGGGCGACGGTTTCGGCGGTGGTATTCGTTACAATATACGCTTCGGCGTATTTGGAGAAATGGTCTATTACAGTGAGGAGGTAACGGAGTCCGTACTCCGTTCTCAGGGGTCCTACGAAATCCATTCCCACCACCTCGCCGGGCTCGGAGGGGATCAGTGGGCGCTGCAATGGGGCCTGCAGTCCACTAGGGGTATTGCGCCGTTGGCAGGGCTCACAACGCGCCAAATAGTCCCGGATGGTTCGGGTCATTTTAGGCCAGAACCCCGTTTTCCTGATGATCTTCTCGGTAACTTCCAGCCCGGGGTGCCCGGCCCACATATTTCCGTGGCAGCTAGCTAGTACCCATTCGCGTAGCGTAGAGGGTATGAGGGGCACCCATCGGGTTTGGTCGTCGATGGTCACCTCGGTCTCCCAGATGTCGTTGCGTTGGCGTAACCGGGGTCCTCCGCGCTGGCTCGTCTCCTGCACCCAGGGGTCGATATCTTGAGCTGCTTTTAGGAGCTTCCCGGGGATATCCAGAGTGATTGGGGCCGCGTACATCCGACTCAGACCATCAGCGTGTCCCATTTGACTTCCCGCCCGGTAACGAGGAGTGAACGAGTATTCTGAGAGCCGAAGCGTCCATCGCCCTACTCTTGACGTGGGGTCGCGCAATTTCAGTGCAGCGGTCAGGGCCATGTGATCCGTTTCCAATTCGAATTCCTTTCCCAACAGGTACGGCTGGAAATGGCGGACCCCCCAGACCACCGCCAAAAGCTCCTTCTCGGTGGTTGAATACCGAGTCTCCGCCGGATTTAATTTTCGACTGGCGTAGGCCACCGGCCGTTCGTCGCCGTCCTTTCTTTGTGAGAGTACCGCCCCCAAGGCGGTCTGCGATGCATCGGTGGCTAGGATAAATTTCTGGGTGAAATCAGGGTAGATCAAAACTTGGTCGGACATCAGGGCCTCCTTGAGTTCGTCGAAAGCTGATTGATGAGCTTCGGTCCAGTCAAACTTCACGCCTTTTCGAAGGAGCTGCGTCAAGGGGGCGGATATCTCGGAGAATCGGGGAACGAAGCGGCGGTAAAACCCCGCCAGCCCCAGAAAGGCCTGGATCTGCTTGACGCTCCGTGGTATCGGGAAGTTCCGTACTGCCTCCACCTTGTCAGCTTCCATGTGTACTCCGTCAGGGGTAATGACGTGCCCCAAGTAGCTAGTTTCCCTTTTCAAGAATTCGCACTTATCCAGGTTGGCGCAGAGACGCACGGCGGCTAGCCGGGCCAACACTCTCGTCAAACTTTTCACATGGGCATCGAAGGTGGCGGAGAATATGATGATGTCGTCCAAGTAGACCAAACAATCCTTGCCGATTAGTCCCTCCAAGGCGTTATTCATTGCTCGTTGGAAGGTAGCGGGGGCGTTTCGTAGCCCAAAAGCCATGCGTCGGTATTCATAGTGTCCTCCGAGTACAGTGAACGCGGTTTTTTCGGCGGACACCGGATGCATGGGTATCTGGTGGTACCCCGACACCAAATCAATCTTCGTGAAGTACCGGCATTGTCCCAGGAGAGCGACCGTCTCCTGCAGGTTGGGAAGAGGATAGGCGTCCGCCTTGGTCAATTTGTTGAGCCCTCGGTAGTCAATGCACATTCGCCACTTCTGAGGCTCCTGTGGAGGGGTCTTTTTCTTAACCAACACTACCGGGGCGGACCAAGGGCTAGCCGAAGGGACGATAACCCCCTCGCTGAGCAGTTCCTGGAGTTGTCTCTCGACTTCGGGGCGCAGAGCATGAGGGACACTATAGGGTCGGGTATGAACTGGGGAGGCGTCGCCGGTGTCAACGTAGTGTTTTACAGGCAAGCGACAACCTCGTTTGTCCGGTTTGCTGAACACATGACGGAACCGATTCAGCACTTGAATGACTCGCTCCTGTTCGTCGCGCTCCAGATGCGCCACCTTATCGGCCACCCCCTGGTCCGGGCGAGGGGGCTCCTCCTCCCATCGCTCCACCGGGAAGGCCGCCTCGTCAATATCCATCGGGGGGCTGGGGGGCGCCGTCGTGATTGAACCAATTCGATGGGTTGCGGGGGCCAGCCGGGTTGGGTCGCTGGCTCGTACCCTCGAAGTGCCCTCGCCCGCTCCGGTCCTCCGACGCCCGTGATGCATCTCTTCTTCCGCTTGGTCGATTGTTTCGCGTACCACCCGCTGGATCGTCGCTTCCAACTCCCGTCGTCCGTCGCA
The DNA here is from genome assembly GCA_031894815.1 of Creontiades dilutus. Taxonomy (NCBI): domain Eukaryota; kingdom Metazoa; phylum Arthropoda; class Insecta; order Hemiptera; family Miridae; genus Creontiades; species Creontiades dilutus. The sequence continues at coordinate 15,445 of JAVIWC010000686.1, forward strand.
CAGCTGCACCGTAGGAATTCCATTCCGTAGGGTTACCAACCGCGTTTCTTCTCGGTGGTACGCTTGATCCAATCCGGGCTCGGAATGATGAGAGGTAGACGGAAGGGGGTCCGGGGAGCGCAGCGCCTCCTTGATGATCCTTTCGTACTCATCCTCCTCATCCGGGGGTGTCGTTGTCTCGAACATTGTGGCCGGCGGGGAATCTTCGGTCGCCCACTCGGTGCTCAAGCTACTGTAACTACCTTGAGCGGCATCATCTATCTCCTCCGATGATTCGTCCCCGATTAAACCCCGTACGTCCAACAGTTTCTCACGCGGGCGGGGTGACGCGCCCACCCACTCCACGGCGCTCGCTTCAACGGCCCTTTCTTCCTTCCCGGCTTCTTCCGTCTGGGGACCGGGGTTAGGTTCTTCAACTTTTTCGTTCTCGGGGCATTCTTCATTGTCGTCGCTCGTGTCTTCCTCCTCCGGCGGCGATGTTGGGCTCAACAGGATAACTCCTGACGTCGACGCTACCGGCGAGGGACGCTCCTCCCGCGGCTCGCGGTCGGCTATTACTTCGACCAGGGGTGTCACCGAATCACGGCCCACGGGAAATTCGGGACTCGGTTCCTCCGTCGGGACAATCGCTACCGAGGGGGTGAGGTCCTCCGCGGCTTCTTCTTGCTGTCGGGGTTCTTGCTTCGCACTATCGTCGGTTCCCGGATCCACGTTTGTCACTAACCCAACCGTAATCGGTGGTAGGCGTTCGTTACCCAATATAACCGCTTCATTTCGTTCGGGACGCAGCACCATGGGGATTCTCCTCATCAAGTCCATACCGAAGAGGTCCAATCCGGACCTTTCTTCACCGAAGATCAGGAACGTGTGTTCGAGGGTTCGATCGCGCACTCCCAGAGTGACCGTCTGCTCCCCGCAAAATCGGAGGGGTTGGCCGTCCGCTCCCCACGCGACAGCGGTAGTCGGCTTCACCGGCGTTCCCGCCACGGGAGTCGCCAAGACGGACACAGCAGCTCCCGTGTCCAGTATCAGGTCCCGATGTTCGCCGTTCAGGGTGACCGGAATATGCATAGGTCGGACATGGTTGTACTTTACCATAGGTACATGTCCGGCGTCGCTCTTCCTCCTGATTCGGTCCGTGCTTCCTTCTTCCGGTGGTGGCAGCGCCAACGCTCCCTCCGCGGTTTCTTCGGCCCTCAACAGCTTCCGCTTATGACAATCCGTTATCAGGTGTTCACGTACTCCGCAATAGTCGCAAAACACCATTTTCTGTGGGTTTCGCACGCAATCCACCGGAAAATGGTCCATTAGTTTGCAGAATGCACACGGGTAGCGGGGCGTTGGTCGCTGGAACACTCGGGAGTTTTGAGGGGGCGCCCGGCCTATCCTCTTGGGGCACCGCGCTGCGAAGTGTCCAGCATTTCCGCACTCGTAGCACTTCTTTTCTTCCGGTCGATTAATGGCGGCGATTTCCCATTTCGGCTCTTCTTCTTCCAACCCTAGGGTCTCCTTCAACTCTTCGGCCCTCTTCAACGCCTCTTCGATGGTGGTTGGGGGGTTATTCATCAGATGGGAACTTAATTCTTTCCGTACCCCTCTGATGAACGCCCGCAGCGTCCGCCGCTTGATCCATTCCTGGCGTTGTACTCGCGTGAGCTCTTCACCCTCTTCGTTGACCGCCGATTGGGCAAGTCGGTGAACCCTTTCCGCAAATCTTCTTAGCGACTCCGCCGGTAGCTCCTTGGCGTTCCACAGGAGCGCTGCTGCTTTGGCCGGGTTTTCTTTCTCGAACCAGGAGAGCATCGCCTTCTTTGCCTCGTCGTAGGGATTGTTGCCTTCATGGTTCGACGCGTGGTCTACGAGAAACTGCTTGGCTGTTCCCTTCGCCTTCGCCCGTAGTAACCGGAGCTTCTTTTGTTGAGATAACTCGCCCGCGACATCCTCAAATAATTGAAAAAAGGCGGCCACTGTAATTGCACCCGGTTCGTCAGGATCCCAATTCTCGATCTCTAAAAACATGGACCGCGGAACATCGGCACCCCCCCGCGGACCCTCCTCCTCCGTCACACGCGTACGTTCGGCAATTTCGTTATATGACCTCAATAACCTTTCCATTTGCCTCATAAGGGCATTAGTACCTACCTCTGCATCGTCACTGTCGCTATGAGCCATGGCTGGGCGGTTCATTACCCTCGGGCTCACAAGTGTCCTACCTACAATAATTCCACTACCTGAGCGCGCCGCTCTAATCCCCTGCAGCTGGATCTTTAATGAGGTTGTTTACTATTTGAAGCGGGGTCAGTGCACGGCGTACCGTGCAAAAATATCCCACCGTTTGCCACCAATTTTGTAAGCCCCCTTTCTAATGACCCTATTAGTATTATACCACTTGAAGAGTTTGCAACCAATAATTCAGTAAAAATGTTGGATTAACGGACCTGATGGGTCAATGACTGAGCAAGGGACTTGAGAAGGAAAAACCTCTTGATCCAATTGATATACTGCAGGGAATAGGTAGTAGGAATGAAACACCAACAATTCACGAACGTGTGGTTTATTAACCATAAAGAAATATCATGCACAAAAACAATAATATCGAATAATACACAAATAATGTAGAGTACTTCAAATATATGGCTCTGCAAATTTATCCTTATAAATTTCAATACTAGAATATGCACTGGTAAGTAAACGATATTTCTACTAATTTCTATGTTCTTCAACAAACAACACAATTTCGACTTGAAAATTAGCGTGAATAGGAACTGGCTGGTATGGAAAACTGGCGTTTTACGCTGTAAGCCGTGAGGCGGCAAGAGTGAATTTACAACAAGCGTTTCCCAAAATGGGCGCACCCTGAAGGGGTTTAGTTTTACAATACCTAGTTGCAGCAGGGTTAATATTACTGACAAGACACTACCTTTACGTGATGGTGAGTACAGGCCTGTTTTGACTGGTGGTATTCCTGGGCGTAGATTGGCGTGGCTCGGCTTGGCGTGGCGCGGCTTGGCGCGGCTTGGTTTGGCGTGGCTCGGCTTGGCGTGGCGCGGCTTGGCGCGGCTCGGCTTGGCGTGACTTAGCTTGGCTCGGCTCGGCGCGGCTTGGCGCGGAGCGTAGCGTGGCTCGGCTTGGCGCGGCGCTTGGCGTAGCTTGGCTTGGCGCGGCGCTTAGCGTAGCTTGGCTCGGCGTGACTTGACTCGGCGCGGCTTGGCTCGGCGCGGAGTTTGGCGTGGTCTGGTTTAGCGCAGGTGTAAGCGTGGCTCGGCTCGGCGTGGCGCGGCTCGGCGTGGAGGTGACTGGACGCGCAAGCCTCAGTGGTAGCTTGGCGCGGTTGACTGGCGCGGCTCTTGAGGGGCTCGAGCTACGAGCCGGGATGGTAGCGGGCAGCACGTGGCGCGGCGCGGTGTACAGCGCGCCGGGATTCTCAGTGGTTTCCAGGGTAGCCCTAGACCTTAGGGCGAGCCAATGACGAGCCGGATCTGCAACAGGAAAACACAACAACGGATAGCGCGGCGCGGATCGCGAGATGGGGGGCGTTCTAACGAACGGTTGAAAAAAAGCTATCAGGACGGGACTCGGGCAAGAAATCTGCCAACACTTGACTTCACAACGGAACGAACTAAACAACTCGGGAGCGTAGAGACAACTGGCTGACCGCCGCTGGTCGGGAGCCCTGAGGTCTGGGGTCTCCCCTCCACGCGGGCCTCCCTCTCCACTTCACGGCGCCTCTTCCGAGTGGAGGATGGAGACAGCCCGGGAAAATTTTTGCAAAAGAAGGAAGCATGAACATCGTCCACAAAAACGTGAACCCGGAGATTTACGTTTTTTTACAACGAAGGTGAAATCCGACGTCTCAAGCGAAACAAACCACTGGATTTAGTTGTGCTGCGTGAATAGAAGTGCAAT
>JAVIWC010000687.1:0-19840 GCA_031894815.1 Creontiades dilutus
TTGAAAGGGATTAAACAGAGATAATTTTTGAGCAATTTTGATGAAAAATCGCGAAAATAACCATGAAGGAAGCGTTTTATCGAAAAACGGACTTCAGATTCGTGTTCAACGCCCCGAAAAACCCCTTAGAGTAGGTTTGAAAGGGTTAAACGAGATAATTTTTGAGCAATTTTGATGAAAAATCGCGAAAATAACCATGAAGAAGCGTTTTATCGAAAAACGGACTTCGAATTCGTGTTCAGCACCCCGAAAACCCCTTAGAGAGTAGGTTTGAAAGGGATTAAACAGAGATTATTTTTGAGCAATTTTGATGAAAAATCGCGAAAATAACCATGAAGGAAGCGTTTTATCGAAAAACGGACTTCGAATTCGTGTTCAGCACCCCGAAAAAACCCCTTAGAGTAGGTTTGAAAGGGATTAAACAGAGATAATTTTTTGAGCAATTTTGATGAAAAATCGCAAAATAACCATGAAGGAAGCGTTTTATCGAAAAACGGACTTCGAATTCGTGTTTAGAGTAGATTTGAAAGGGATTAAACAGAGATAATTTTTGAGCAATTTTGATGAAAAATCGCGAAAATAACCATGAAGGAAGCGTTTTATCGAAAAACGGACTTCAGATTCGTGTTCAGCACCCCGAAAACCCCTTAGAGAGTAGGTTTGAAAGGGATTAAACAGAGATAATTTTTGAGCAATTTTGATGAAAAATCGCGAAAATAACCATGAAGGAAGCGTTTTATCGAAAAACGGACTTCAGATTCGTGTTCAGCACCCCGAAAAACCCCTTAGAGAGTAGGTTTGAAAGGGATTAAACAGAGATAATTTTTGAGCAATTTTGATGAAAAATCGCGAAAATAACCATGAAGGAAGCGTTTTATCGAAAAACGGACTTCAGATTCGTGTTCAGCACCCCGAAAAACCCCTTAGAGAGTAGGTTTGAAAGGGATTAAACAGAGATAATTTTTGAGCAATTTTGATGAAAAATCGCGAAAATAACCATGAAGGAAGCGTTTTATCGAAAAACGGACTTCAGATTCGTGTTCAGCACCCCGAAAAACCCCTTAGAGAGTAGGTTTGAAAGGGATTAAACAGAGATAATTTTTGAGCAATTTTGATGAAAAATCGCGAAAATAACCATGAAGGAAGCGTTTTATCGAAAAACGGACTTCAGATTCGTGTTCAGCACCCCGAAAAACCCCTTAGAGAGTAGGTTTGAAAGGGATTAAACAGAGATAATTTTTGAGCAATTTTGATGAAAAATCGCGAAAATAACCATGAAGGAAGCGTTTTATCGAAAAACGGACTTCAGATTCGTGTTCAGCACCCCGAAAAACCCCTTAGAGAGTAGATTTGAAAGGGATTAAACAGAGATAATTTTTGAGCAATTTTGATGAAAAATCGCGAAAATAACCATGAAGGAAGCGTTTTATCGAAAAACGGACTTCGAATTCGTGTTCAGCACCCCGAAAAACCCCTTAGAGAGTAGGTTTGAAAGGGATTAAACAGAGATAATTTTTGAGCAATTTTGATGAAAAATCGCGAAAATAACCATGAAGGAAGCGTTTTATCGAAAAACGGACTTCGAATTCGTGTTCAGCACCCCGAAAAACCCCTTAGAGAGTAGGTTTGAAAGGGATTAAACAGAGATAATTTTTGAGCAATTTTGATGAAAAATCGCGAAAATAACCATGAAGGAAGCGTTTTATCGAAAAACGGACTTCGAATTCGTGTTCAGCACCCCGAAAAACCCCTTAGAGAGTAGGTTTGAAAGGGATTAAACAGAGATAATTTTTGAGCAATTTTGATGAAAAATCGCGAAAATAACCATGAAGGAAGCGTTTTATCGAAAAACGGACTTCGAATTCGTGTTCAGCACCCCGAAAAACCCCTTAGAGAGTAGGTTTGAAAGGGATTAAACAGAGATAATTTTTGAGCAATTTTGATGAAAAATCGCGAAAATAACCATGAAGGAAGCGTTTTATCGAAAAACGGACTTCGAATTCGTGTTCAGCACCCCGAAAAACCCCTTAGAGAGTAGGTTTGAAAGGGATTAAACAGAGATAATTTTTGAGCAATTTTGATGAAAAATCGCGAAAATAACCATGAAGGAAGCGTTTTATCGAAAAACGGACTTCGAATTCGTGTTCAGCACCCCGAAAAACCCCTTAGAGAGTAGGTTTGAAAGGGATTAAACAGAGATAATTTTTGAGCAATTTTGATGAAAAATCGCGAAAATAACCATGAAGGAAGCGTTTTATCGAAAAACGGACTTCGAATTCGTGTTCAGCACCCCGAAAAACCCCTTAGAGAGTAGGTTTGAAAGGGATTAAACAGAGATAATTTTTGAGCAATTTTGATGAAAAATCGCGAAAATAACCATGAAGGAAGCGTTTTATCGAAAAACGGACTTCGAATTCGTGTTCAGCACCCCGAAAAACCCCTTAGAGAGTAGGTTTGAAAGGGATTAAACAGAGATAATTTTTGAGCAATTTTGATGAAAAATCGCGAAAATAACCATGAAGGAAGCGTTTTATCGAAAAACGGACTTCGAATTCGTGTTCAGCACCCCGAAAAACCCCTTAGAGAGTAGGTTTGAAAGGGATTAAACAGAGATAATTTTTGAGCAATTTTGATGAAAAATCGCGAAAATAACCATGAAGGAAGCGTTTTATCGAAAAACGGACTTCGAATTCGTGTTCAGCACCCCGAAAACCCCTTAGAGAGTAGGTTTGAAAGGGATTAAACAGAGATAATTTTTGAGCAATTTTGATGAAAAATCGCGAAAATAACCATGAAGGAAGCGTTTTATCGAAAAACGGACTTCGAATTCGTGTTCAGCACCCCGAAAACCCCTTAGAGAGTAGGTTTGAAAGGGATTAAACAGAGATAATTTTTGAGCAATTTTGATGAAAAATCGCGAAAATAACCATGAAGGAAGCGTTTTATCGAAAAACGGACTTCGAATTCGTGTTCAGCACCCCGAAAACCCCTTAGAGAGTAGATTTGAAAGGGATTAAACAGAGATAATTTTTGAGCAATTTTGATGAAAAATCGCGAAAATAACCATGAAGGAAGCGTTTTATCGAAAAACGGACTTCAGATTCGTGTTCAGCACCCCGAAAAACCCCTTAGAGAGTAGGTTTGAAAGGGATTAAACAGAGATAATTTTTGAGCAATTTTGATGAAAAATCGCGAAAATAACCATGAAGGAAGCGTTTTATCGAAAAACGGACTTCAGATTCGTGTTCAGCACCCCGAAAAACCCCTTAGAGAGTAGGTTTGAAAGGGATTAAACAGAGATAATTTTTGAGCAATTTTGATGAAAAATCGCGAAAATAACCATGAAGGAAGCGTTTTATCGAAAAACGGACTTCAGATTCGTGTTCAGCACCCCGAAAAACCCCTTAGAGAGTAGGTTTGAAAGGGATTAAACAGAGATAATTTTTGAGCAATTTTGATGAAAAATCGCGAAAATAACCATGAAGGAAGCGTTTTATCGAAAAACGGACTTCAGATTCGTGTTCAGCACCCCGAAAAACCCCTTAGAGAGTAGGTTTGAAAGGGATTAAACAGAGATAATTTTTGAGCAATTTTGATGAAAAATCGCGAAAATAACCATGAAGGAAGCGTTTTATCGAAAAACGGACTTCAGATTCGTGTTCAGCACCCCGAAAACCCCTTAGAGAGTAGGTTTGAAAGGGATTAAACAGAGATAATTTTTGAGCAATTTTGATGAAAAATCGCGAAAATAACCATGAAGGAAGCGTTTTATCGAAAAACGGACTTCAGATTCGTGTTCAGCACCCCGAAAACCCCTTAGAGAGTAGGTTTGAAAGGGATTAAACAGAGATAATTTTTGAGCAATTTTGATGAAAAATCGCGAAAATAACCATGAAGGAAGCGTTTTATCGAAAAACGGACTTCGAATTCGTGTTCAGCACCCCGAAAAACCCCTTAGAGAGTAGATTTGAAAGGGATTAAACAGGCACCCCGAAAAACCCCTTAGAGAGTAGGTTTGAAAGGGATTAAACAGAGTTTATTTTTGAGCAATTTTGATGAAAATCGCGAAAATAACCATGAAGGAAGCGTTTTATCGAAAAACGGACTTCAGATTCGTGTTCAGCACCCCGAAAAACCCCTTAGAGAGTAGGTTTGAAAGGGATTAAACAGAGTTTATTTTTGAGCAATTTTGATGAAAAATCGCGAAAATAACCATGAAGGAAGCGTTTTATCGAAAAACGGACTTCAGATTCGTGTTCAGCACCCCGAAAACCCCTTAGAGAGTAGGTTTGAAAGGGATTAAACAGAGTTTATTTTTGAGCAATTTTGATGAAAAATCGCGAAAATAACCATGAAGGAAGCGTTTTATCGAAAAACGGACTTCAGATTCGTGTTCAGCACCCCGAAAAACCCCTTAGAGAGTAGGTTTGAAAGGGATTAAACAGAGTTTATTTTTGAGCAATTTTGATGAAAAAACGCGAAAATAACCATGAAGGAAGCGTTTTATCGAAAAACGGACTTCAGATTCGTGTTCAGCACCCCGAAAAACCCCTTAGAGAGTAGGTTTGAAAGGGATTAAACAGAGTTTATTTTTGAGCAATTTTGATGAAAAAACGCGAAAATAACCATGAAGGAAGCGTTTTATCGAAAAAAGGACTTCAGATTCGTGTTCAGCACCCCGAAAACCCCTTAGAGAGTAGGTTTGAAAGGGATTAAACAGAGTTTATTTTTGAGCAATTTTGATGAAAAATCGCGAAAATAACCATGAAGGAAGCGTTTTATCGAAAAACGGACTTCAGATTCGTGTTCAGCACCCCGAAAAAAACCCCTTAGAGAGTAGGTTTGAAAGGGATTAAACAGAGTTTATTTTTGAGCAATTTTGATGAAAAATCGCGAAAATAACCATGAAGGAAGCGTTTTATCGAAAAACGGACTTCAGATTCGTGTTCAGCACCCCGAAAAACCCCTTAGAGAGTAGGTTTGAAAGGGATTAAACAGAGTTTATTTTTGAGCAATTTTGATGAAAAAACGCGAAAATAACCATGAAGGAAGCGTTTTATCGAAAAACGGACTTCAGATTCGTGTTCAGCACCCCGAAAACCCCTTAGAGAGTAGGTTTGAAAGCGATTAAACAGAGTTTATTTTTGAGCAATTTTGATGAAAAAACGCGAAAATAACCATGAAGGAAGCGTTTTATCGAAAAACGGACTTCAGATTCGTGTTCAGCACCCCGAAAAAACCCCTTAGAGAGTAGGTTTGAAAGCGATTAAACAGAGTTTATTTTTGAGCAATTTTGATGAAAAATCGCGAAAATAACCATGAAGGAAGCGTTTTATCGAAAAACGGACTTCAGATTCGTGTTCAGCACCCCGAAAAACCCCTTAGAGAGTAGGTTTGAAAGCGATTAAACAGAGTTTATTTTTGAGCAATTTTGATGAAAAAACGCGAAAATAACCATGAAGGAAGCGTTTTATCGAAAAACGGACTTCAGATTCGTGTTCAGCACCCCCGAAAAACCCCTTAGAGAGTAGGTTTGAAAGGGATTAAACAGAGTTTATTTTTGAGCAATTTGATGAAAAAACGCGAAAATAAACCTGAAGGAAGCGTTTTATCGAAAAAAGGACTTCAGATTCGTGTTCAGCACCCCGAAAAACCCCTTAGAGAGTAGGTTTGAAAGAGATTAAACAGAGTTAATTTTTGAGCAATTTTGATGAAAAAACGCGAAAATAACCATGAAGGAAGCGTTTTATCGAAAAAACGGACTTCAGATTCGTGTTCAGCACCCCCAAAAAAACCCCTTAGAGAGTAGGTTTGAAAGCGATTAAACAGAGTTTATTTTTGAGCAATTTTGATGAAAAAACGCGAAAATAACCATGAAGGAAGCGTTTTATCGAAAAACGGACTTCAGATTCGTGTTCAGCACCCCAAAAAACCCCTTAGAGAGTAGGTTTGAAAGCGATTAAACAGAGTTTATTTTTGAGCAATTTTGGTGTTCAGCATCCGAAAATAACCATGAAAAATCGAAAAACCCTTAGAGAGTAGGTTTGAAAGCGATTAAACAGAGTTAATTTTTGAGCAATTTTGATGAAAAATCGCGAAAATAACCATGAAGGAAGCGTTTTATCGAAAAACGGACTTCAGATTCGTGTTCAGCACCCCGAAAAACCCCTTAGAGAGTAGGTTTGAAAGCGATTAATTAGAGTTTATTTTTGAGCAATTTTGATGAAAAAACGCGAAAATAACCATGAAGGAAGCGTTTTATCGAAAAAAGGACTTCAGATTCGTGTTCAGCACCCCGAAAAACCCCTTAGAGAGTAGGATTGAAAGCGATTAAACAGAGTTTATTTTTGAGCAATATTGATGAAAAAACGCGAAAATAACCATGAAGGAAGCGTTTTATCGGAAAACGGACTTCAGATTCGTGTTCAGCACCCCGAAAAACCCCTTAGAGATTAGGTTTGAAAGCGATTAAACAGAGTTTATTTTTGAGCAATTTTGATGAAAAAACGCGAAAATAACCATGAAGGAAGCGTTTTATCGAAAAAAGGACTTCAGATTCGTGTTCAGCACCCCGAAAAACCCCTTAGAGAGTAGGTTTGAAAGCGATTAAACAGAGTTTATTTTTGAGCAATTTTGATGAAAAAACGCGAAAATAACCATGAAGGAAGCGTTTTATCGAAAAAAGGACTTCAGATTCGTGTTCAGCACCCCGAAAAACCCCTTAGAGAGTAGGTTTGAAAGCGATTAAACTGAGTTTATTTTTGAGCAATTTTGATGAAAAAACGCGAAAATAACCATGAAGGAAGCGTTTTATCGAAAAAGGACTTCAGATTCGTGTTCAGCACCCCGAAAAACCCCTTAGAGAGTAGGTTTGAAAGCGATTAAACAGAGTTTATTTTTGAGCAATTTTGATGAAAAAACGCGAAAATAACCATGAAGGAAGCGTTTTATCGAAAAAAGGACTTCAGATTCGTGTTCAGCACCCCGAAAAACCCCTTAGAGAGTAGGTTTGAAAGCGATTAAACAGAGTTAATTTTTGAGCAATTTTGATGAAAAAACGCGAAAATAACCATGAAGGAAGCGTTTTATCGAAAAAAGGACTTCAGATTCGTGTTCAGCACCCCGAAAAACCCCTTAGAGAGTAGGTTTGAAAGCGATTAAACAGAGTTTATTTTTGAGCAATTTTGATGAAAAAACGCGAAAATAACCATGAAGGAAGCGTTTTATCGAAAAAAGGACTTCAGATTCGTGTTCAGCACCCCGAAAAACCCCTTAGAGAGTAGGTTTGAAAGCGATTAAACAGAGTTAATTTTTGAGCAATTTTGATGAAAAAACGCGAAAATAACCATGAAGGAAGCGTTTTATCGAAAAAGGACTTCAGATTCGTGTTCAGCACCCCGAAAACCCCTTAGAGAGTAGGTTTGAAAGCGATTAAACAGAGTTTATTTTTGAGCAATTTTGATGAAAAAACGCGAAAATAACCATGAAGGAAGCGTTTTATCGAAAAAAGGACTTCAGATTCGTGTTCAGCACCCCGAAAACCCCTTAGAGAGTAGGTTTGAAAGCGATTAAACAGAGTTAATTTTTGAGCAATTTTGATGAAAAAACGCGAAAATAACCATGAAGGAAGCGTTTTATCGAAAAAAGGACTTCAGATTCGTGTTCAGCACCCCGAAAAACCCCTTAGAGAGTAGGTTTGAAAGCGATTAAACAGAGTTAATTTTTGAGCAATTTTGATGAAAAAACGCGAAAATAACCATGAAGGAAGCGTTTTATCGAAAAAAGGACTTCAGATTCGTGTTCAGCACCCCGAAAAACCCCTTAGAGAGTAGGTTTGAAAGCGATTAAACAGAGTTAATTTTTGAGCAATTTTGATGAAAAAACGCGAAAATAACCATGAAGGAAGCGTTTTATCGAAAAAAGGACTTCAGATTCGTGTTCAGCACCCCGAAAAACCCCTTAGAGAGTAGGTTTGAAAGCGATTAAACAGAGTTTATTTTTGAGCAATTTTGATGAAAAAACGCGAAAATAACCATGAAGGAAGCGTTTTATCGAAAAAAGGACTTCAGATTCGTGTTCAGCACCCCGAAAAACCCCTTAGAGAGTAGGTTTGAAAGCGATTAAACAGAGTTAATTTTTGAGCAATTTTGATGAAAAAACGCGAAAATAACCATGAAGGAAGCGTTTTATCGAAAAAAGGACTTCAGATTCGTGTTCAGCACCCCGAAAAACCCCTTAGAGAGTAGGTTTGAAAGCGATTAAACAGAGTTTATTTTTGAGCAATTTTGATGAAAAAACGCGAAAATAACCATGAAGGAAGCGTTTTATCGAAAAAAAGGACTTCAGATTCGTGTTCAGCACCCCGAAAAACCCCTTAGAGAGTAGGTTTGAAAGCGATTAAACAGAGTTAATTTTTGAGCAATTTTGATGAAAAAACGCGAAAATAACCATGAAGGAAGCGTTTTATCGAAAAAAGGACTTCAGATTCGTGTTCAGCACCCCGAAAACCCCTTAGAGAGTAGGTTTGAAAGCGATTAAACAGAGTTTATTTTTGAGCAATTTTGATGAAAAAACGCGAAAATAACCATGAAGGAAGCGTTTTATCGAAAAAAGGACTTCAGATTCGTGTTCAGCACCCCGAAAAACCCCTTAGAGAGTAGGTTTGAAAGCGATTAAACAGAGTTAATTTTTGAGCAATTTTGATGAAAAAACGCGAAAATAACCATGAAGGAAGCGTTTTATCGAAAAAAGGACTTCAGATTCGTGTTCAGCACCCCGAAAAACCCCTTAGAGATTAGGTTTGAAAGCGAGCACCCCGAAAAACCCCTTAGAGAGTAGGTTTGAAAGGGATTAAACAGAGTTTATTTTTGAGCAATTTTGATGAAAAACGCGAAAATAACCATGAAGGAAGCGTTTTATCGAAAAAAGGACTTCAGATTCGTGTTCAGCACCCCGAAAAACCCCTTAGAGAGTAGGTTTGAAAGGGATTAAACAGAGTTTATTTTTGAGCAATTTTGATGAAAAAACGCGAAAATAACCATGAAGGAAGCGTTTTATCGAAAAACGGACTTCAGATTCGTGTTCAGCACCCGAAAAACCCCTTAGAGTAGGTTTGAAAGCGATTAAACAGAGTTAATTTTTGAGCAATTTTGATGAAAAAACGCGAAAATAACCATGAAGGAAGCGTTTTATCGAAAAACGGACTTCAGATTCGTGTTCAGCACCCCGAAAACCCCTTAGAGAGTAGGTTTGAAAGCGATTAAACAGAGTTTATTTTTGAGCAATTTTGATGAAAAAACGCGAAAATAACCATGAAGGAAGCGTTTTATCGAAAAACGGACTTCAGATTCGTGTTCAGCACCCCGAAAAACCCCTTAGAGAGTAGGTTTGAAAGCGATTAAACAGAGTTAATTTTTGAGCAATTTTGATGAAAAAACGCGAAAATAACCATGAAGGAAGCGTTTTATCGAAAAACGGACTTCAGATTCGTGTTCAGCACCCCGAAAAACCCCTTAGAGAGTAGGTTTGAAAGCGATTAAACAGAGTTAATTTTTGAGCAATTTTGATGAAAAACGCGAAAATAACCATGAAGGAAGCGTTTTATCGAAAAACGGACTTCAGATTCGTGAAAAAACGCGAAAATAACCATGAAGGTTCAGATTCATTCGTGTTCAGCACCCCGAAAAACCCCTTAGAGAGTAGGTTTGAAAGGGATTAAACAGAGTTTATTTTTGAGCAATTTTGATGAAAAAACGCGAAAATAACCATGAAGGAAGCGTTTTATCGAAAAACGGACTTCAGATTCGTGTTCAGCACCCCGAAAAACCCCTTAGAGAGTAGGTTTGAAAGCGATTAAACAGAGTTTATTTTTGAGCAATTTTGATGAAAAAACGCGAAAATAACCATGAAGGAAGCGTTTTATCGAAAAACGGACTTCAGATTCGTGTTCAGCACCCCGAAAAACCCCTTAGAGTAGGTTTGAAAGCGATTAAACAGAGTTTATTTTTGAGCAATTTTGATGAAAAAACGCGAAAATAACCATGAAGGAAGCGTTTTATCGAAAACGGACTTCAGATTCGTGTTCAGCACCCCGAAAAACCCCTTAGAGAGTAGGTTTGAAAGCGATTAAACAGAGTTTATTTTTGAGCAATTTTGATGAAAAAACGCGAAAATAACCATGAAGGAAGCGTTTTATCGAAAAACGGACTTCAGATTCGTGTTCAGCACCCCGAAAACCCCTTAGAGAGTAGGTTTGAAAGCGATTAAACAGAGTTAATTTTTGAGCAATTTTGATGAAAAAACGCGAAAATAACCATGAAGGAAGCGTTTTATCGAAAAACGGACTTCAGATTCGTGTTCAGCACCCCGAAAAACCCCTTAGAGAGTAGGTTTGAAAGCGATTAAACAGAGTTTATTTTTGAGCAATTTTGATGAAAAAACGCGAAAATAACCATGAAGGAAGCGTTTTATCGAAAAAAGGACTTCAGATTCGTGTTCAGCACCCCGAAAAACCCCTTAGAGAGTAGGTTTGAAAGCGATTAAACAGAGTTTATTTTTGAGCAATTTTGATGAAAAAACGCGAAAATAACCATGAAGGAAGCGTTTTATCGAAAAAAGGACTTCAGATTCGTGTTCAGCACCCCGAAAAACCCCTTAGAGAGTAGGTTTGAAAGCGATTAAACAGAGTTTATTTTTGAGCAATTTTGATGAAAAAACGCGAAAATAACCATGAAGGAAGCGTTTTATCGAAAAAGGACTTCAGATTCGTGTTCAGCACCCCGAAAAACCCCTTAGAGAGTAGGTTTGAAAGCGATTAAACAGAGTTTATTTTTGAGCAATTTTGATGAAAAAACGCGAAAATAACCATGAAGGAAGCGTTTTATCGAAAAAGGACTTCAGATTCGTGTTCAGCACCCCGAAAAACCCCTTAGAGAGTAGGTTTGAAAGCGATTAAACAGAGTTTATTTTTGAGCAATTTTGATGAAAAAACGCGAAAATAACCATGAAGGAAGCGTTTTATCGAAAAAGGACTTCAGATTCGTGTTCAGCACCCCGAAAAACCCCTTAGAGAGTAGGTTTGAAAGCGATTAAACAGAGTTTATTTTTGAGCAATTTTGATGAAAAAACGCGAAAATAACCATGAAGGAAGCGTTTTATCGAATTTTATCGAAAAACGGACTTCAGATTCGTGTTCAGCACCCCGAAAAACCCCTTAGAGAGTAGGTTTGAAAGCGATTAAACAGAGTTTATTTTTGAGCAATTTTGATGAAAAAACGCGAAAATAACCATGAAGGAAGCGTTTTATCGAAAAAAGGACTTCAGATTCGTGTTCAGCACCCCGAAAAACCCCTTAGAGAGTAGGTTTGAAAGCGATTAAACAGAGTTTATTTTTGAGCAATTTTGATGAAAAAACGCGAAAATAACCATGAAGGAAGCGTTTTATCGAAAAAAGGACTTCAGATTCGTGTTCAGCACCCCGAAAACCCCTTAGAGAGTAGGTTTGAAAGCGATTAAACAGAGTTTATTTTTGAGCAATTTTGATGAAAAAACGCGAAAATAACCATGAAGGAAGCGTTTTATCGAAAAACGGACTTCAGATTCGTGTTCAGCACCCCGAAAAACCCCTTAGAGAGTAGGTTTGAAAGCGATTAAACAGAGTTTATTTTTGAGCAATTTTGATGAAAAAACGCGAAAATAACCATGAAGGAAGCGTTTTATCGAAAAAAGGACTTCAGATTCGTGTTCAGCACCCCGAAAAACCCCTTAGAGAGTAGGTTTGAAAGCGATTAAACAGAGTTTATTTTTGAGCAATTTTGATGAAAAAACGCGAAAATAACCATGAAGGAAGCGTTTTATCGAAAAACGGACTTCAGATTCGTGTTCAGCACCCCGAAAAACCCCTTAGAGAGTAGGTTTGAAAGCGATTAAACAGAGTTTATTTTTGAGCAATTTTGATGAAAAAACGCGAAAATAACCATGAAGGAAGCGTTTTATCGAAAAACGGACTTCAGATTCGTGTTCAGCACCCCGAAAAACCCCTTAGAGAGTAGGTTTGAAAGCGATTAAACAGAGTTTATTTTTGAGCAATTTTGATGAAAAAACGCGAAAATAACCATGAAGGAAGCGTTTTATCGAAAAAAGGACTTCAGATTCGTGTTCAGCACCCCGAAAAACCCCTTAGAGAGTAGGTTTGAAAGCGATTAAACAGAGTTTATTTTTGAGCAATTTTGATGAAAAAACGCGAAAATAACCATGAAGGAAGCGTTTTATCGAAAAAAGGACTTCAGATTCGTGTTCAGCACCCCGAAAAACCCCTTAGAGAGTAGGTTTGAAAGCGATTAAACAGAGTTTATTTTTGAGCAATTTTGATGAAAAAACGCGAAAATAACCATGAAGCGTTTTATCGAAAAAAGGACTTCAGATTCGTGTTCAGCACCCCGAAAAACCCCTTAGAGAGTAGGTTTGAAAGCGATTAAACAGAGTTTATTTTTGAGCAATTTTGATGAAAAAACGCGAAAATAACCATGAAGGAAGCGTTTTATCGAAAAACGGACTTCAGATTCGTGTTCAGCACCCCGAAAAACCCCTTAGAGAGTAGGTTTGAAAGCGATTAAACAGAGTTTATTTTTGAGCAATTTTGATGAAAAAACGCGAAAATAACCATGAAGGAAGCGTTTTATCGAAAAACGGACTTCAGATTCGTGTTCAGCACCCCGAAAAACCCCTTAGAGAGTAGGTTTGAAAGGATTAAACAGAGTTTATTTTTGAGCAATTTTGATGAAAAAACGCGAAAATAACCATGAAGGAAGCGTTTTATCGAAAAACGGACTTCAGATTCGTGTTCAGCACCCCGAAAAACCCCTTAGAGAGTAGGTTTGAAAGCGATTAAACAGAGTTTATTTTTGAGCAATTTTGATGAAAAACGCGAAAATAACCATGAAGGAAGCGTTTTATCGAAAAACGGACTTCAGATTCGTGTTCAGCACCCCGAAAAACCCCTTAGAGAGTAGGTTTGAAAGCGATTAAACAGAGTTTATTTTTGAGCAATTTTGATGAAAAATCGCGAAAATAACCATGAAGGAAGCGTTTTATCGAAAAACGGACTTCAGATTCGTGTTCAGCACCCCGAAAACCCCTTAGAGAGTAGGTTTGAAAGCGATTAAACAGAGTTAATTTTTGAGCAATTTTGATGAAAAAACGCGAAAATAACCATGAAGGAAGCGTTTTATCGAAAAACGGACTTCAGATTCGTGTTCAGCACCCCGAAAAACCCCTTAGAGAGTAGGTTTGAAAGCGATTAAACAGAGTTAATTTTTGAGCAATTTTGATGAAAAAACGCGAAAATAACCATGAAGGAAGCGTTTTATCGAAAAACGGACTTCAGATTCGTGTTCAGCACCCCGAAAACCCCTTAGAGAGTAGGTTTGAAAGGATTAAACAGAGTTAATTTTTGAGCAATTTTGATGAAAAAACGCGAAAATAACCATGAAGGAAGCGTTTTATCGAAAAACGGACTTCAGATTCGTGTTCAGCACCCCGAAAAACCCCTTAGAGAGTAGGTTTGAAAGCGATTAAACAGAGTTTAATTTTTGAGCAATTTTGATGAAAAACGCGAAAATAACCATGAAGGAAGCGTTTTATCGAAAAACGGACTTCAGATTCGTGTTCAGCACCCCGAAAACCCCTTAGAGAGTAGGTTTGAAAGGATTAAACAGAGTTTATTTTTGAGCAATTTTGATGAAAAAACGCGAAAATAACCATGAAGGAAGCGTTTTATCGAAAAACGGACTTCAGATTCGTGTTCAGCACCCCGAAAAACCCCTTAGAGAGTAGGTTTGAAAGCGATTAAACAGAGTTAATTTTTGAGCAATTTTGATGAAAAAACGCGAAAATAACCATGAAGGAAGCGTTTTATCGAAAAACGGACTTCAGATTCGTGTTCAGCACCCCGAAAAACCCCTTAGAGAGTAGGTTTGAAAGCGATTAAACAGAGTTAATTTTTGAGCAATTTTGATGAAAAAACGCGAAAATAACCATGAAGGAAGCGTTTTATCGAAAAACGGACTTCAGATTCGTGTTCAGCACCCCGAAAACCCCTTAGAGAGTAGGTTTGAAAGCGATTAAACAGAGTTAATTTTTGAGCAATTTTGATGAAAAAACGCGAAAATAACCATGAAGGAAGCGTTTTATCGAAAAACGGACTTCAGATTCGTGTTCAGCACCCCGAAAAACCCCTTAGAGAGTAGGTTTGAAAGCGATTAAACAGAGTTAATTTTTGAGCAATTTTGATGAAAAAACGCGAAAATAACCATGAAGGAAGCGTTTTATCGAAAAACGGACTTCAGATTCGTGTTCAGCACCCCGAAAACCCCTTAGAGAGTAGGTTTGAAAGCGATTAAACAGAGTTAATTTTTGAGCAATTTTGATGAAAAAACGCGAAAATAACCATGAAGGAAGCGTTTTATCGAAAAACGGACTTCAGATTCGTGTTCAGCACCCCGAAAAACCCCTTAGAGAGTAGGTTTGAAAGCGATTAAACAGAGTTAATTTTTGAGCAATTTTGATGAAAAAACGCGAAAATAACCATGAAGGAAGCGTTTTATCGAAAAACGGACTTCAGATTCGTGTTCAGCACCCCGAAAACCCCTTAGAGAGTAGGTTTGAAAGCGATTAAACAGAGTTTAATTTTTGAGCAATTTTGATGAAAAATCGCGAAAATAACCATGAAGGAAGCGTTTTATCGAAAAACGGACTTCAGATTCGTGTTCAGCACCCCGAAAAACCCCTTAGAGAGTAGGTTTGAAAGCGATTAAACAGAGTTAATTTTTGAGCAATTTTGATGAAAAAACGCGAAAATAACCATGAAGGAAGCGTTTTATCGAAAAACGGACTTCAGATTCGTGTTCAGCACCCCGAAAAACCCCTTAGAGAGTAGGTTTGAAAGGGATTAAACAGAGTTAATTTTTGAGCAATTTTGATGAAAAATCGCGAAAATAACCATGAAGGAAGCGTTTTATCGAAAAACGGACTTCAGATTCGTGTTCAGCACCCCGAAAACCCCTTAGAGAGTAGGTTTGAAAGCGATTAAACAGAGTTAATTTTTGAGCAATTTTGATGAAAAAACGCGAAAATAACCATGAAGGAAGCGTTTTATCGAAAAACGGACTTCAGATTCGTGTTCAGCACCCCGAAAACCCCTTAGAGAGTAGGTTTGAAAGGGATTAAACAGAGTTAATTTTTGAGCAATTTTGATGAAAAACGCGAAAATAACCATGAAGGAAGCGTTTTATCGAAAAACGGACTTCAGATTCGTGTTCAGCACCCCGAAAAACCCCTTAGAGAGTAGGTTTGAAAGCGATTAAACAGAGTTAATTTTTGAGCAATTTTGATGAAAAAACGCGAAAATAACCATGAAGGAAGCGTTTTATCGAAAAACGGACTTCAGATTCGTGTTCAGCACCCCGAAAAACCCCTTAGAGAGTAGGTTTGAAAGCGATTAAACAGAGTTAATTTTTGAGCAATTTTGATGAAAAATCGCGAAAATAACCATGAAGGAAGCGTTTTATCGAAAAACGGACTTCAGATTCGTGTTCAGCACCCCGAAAAACCCCTTAGAGAGTAGGTTTGAAAGGGATTAAACAGAGTTAATTTTTGAGCAATTTTGATGAAAAATCGCGAAAATAACCATGAAGGAAGCGTTTTATCGAAAAACGGACTTCAGATTCGTGTTCAGCACCCCGAAAAACCCCTTAGAGAGTAGGTTTGAAAGGGATTAAACAGAGTTAATTTTTGAGCAATTTTGATGAAAAACGCGAAAATAACCATGAAGGAAGCGTTTTATCGAAAAACGGACTTCAGATTCGTGTTCAGCACCCCGAAAAACCCCTTAGAGAGTAGGTTTGAAAGCGATTAAACAGAGTTAATTTTTGAGCAATTTTGATGAAAAATCGCGAAAATAACCATGAAGGAAGCGTTTTATCGAAAAACGGACTTCAGATTCGTGTTCAGCACCCCGAAAAACCCCTTAGAGAGTAGGTTTGAAAGCGATTAAACAGAGTTAATTTTTGAGCAATTTTGATGAAAAAACGCGAAAATAACCATGAAGGAAGCGTTTTATCGAAAAACGGACTTCAGATTCGTGTTCAGCACCCCGAAAAACCCCTTAGAGAGTAGGTTTGAAAGGGATTAAACAGAGTTAATTTTTGAGCAATTTTGATGAAAAATCGCGAAAATAACCATGAAGGAAGCGTTTTATCGAAAAACGGACTTCAGATTCGTGTTCAGCACCCCGAAAAACCCCTTAGAGAGTAGGTTTGAAAGGGATTAAACAGAGTTAATTTTTGAGCAATTTTGATGAAAAATCGCGAAAATAACCATGAAGGAAGCGTTTTATCGAAAAACGGACTTCAGATTCGTGTTCAGCACCCCGAAAAACCCCTTAGAGAGTAGGTTTGAAAGGGATTAAACAGAGTTAATTTTTGAGCAATTTTGATGAAAAAATCGCGAAAATAACCATGAAGGAAGCGTTTTATCGAAAAACGGACTTCAGATTCGTGTTCAGCACCCCGAAAAACCCCTTAGAGAGTAGGTTTGAAAGCGATTAAACAGAGTTAATTTTTGAGCAATTTTGATGAAAAATCGCGAAAATAACCATGAAGGAAGCGTTTTATCGAAAAACGGACTTCAGATTCGTGTTCAGCACCCCGAAAACCCCTTAGAGAGTAGGTTTGAAAAGGATTAAACAGAGTTAATTTTTGAGCAATTTTGATGAAAAATCGCGAAAATAACCATGAAGGAAGCGTTTTATCGAAAAACGGACTTCAGATTCGTGTTCAGCACCCCGAAAAACCCCTTAGAGAGTAGGTTTGAAAGGATTAAACAGAGTTAATTTTTGAGCAATTTTGATGATAAATCGCGAAAATAACCATGAAGGAAGCGTTTTATCGAAAAACGGACTTCAGATTCGTGTTCAGCACCCCGAAAAACCCCTTAGAGAGTAGGTTTGAAAGGGATTAAACAGAGTTAATTTTTGAGCAATTTTGATGAAAAATCGCGAAAATAACCATGAAGGAAGCGTTTTATCGAAAAACGGACTTCAGATTCGTGTTCAGCACCCCGAAAAACCCCTTAGAGAGTAGGTTTGAAAGGGATTAAACAGAGTTAATTTTTGAGCAATTTTGATGAAAAATCGCGAAAATAACCATGAAGGAAGCGTTTTATCGAAAAACGGACTTCAGATTCGTGTTCAGCACCCCGAAAAACCCCTTAGAGAGTAGGTTTGAAAGGGATTAAACAGAGTTAATTTTTGAGCAATTTTGATGAAAAATCGCGAAAATAACCATGAAGGAAGCGTTTTATCGAAAAACGGACTTCAGATTCGTGTTCAGCACCCCGAAAAACCCCTTAGAGAGTAGGTTTGAAAGGATTAAACAGAGTTAATTTTTGAGCAATTTTGATGAAAAATCGCGAAAATAACCATGAAGGAAGCGTTTTATCGAAAAACGGACTTCAGATTCGTGTTCAGCACCCCGAAAAACCCCTTAGAGAGTAGGTTTGAAAGGGATTAAACAGAGTTAATTTTTGAGCAATTTTGATGAAAAATCGCGAAAATAACCATGAAGGAAGCGTTTTATCGAAAAACGGACTTCAGATTCGTGTTCAGCACCCCGAAAAACCCCTTAGAGAGTAGGTTTGAAAGGGATTAAACAGAGTTTAATTTTTGAGCAATTTTGATGAAAAATCGCGAAAATAACCATGAAGGAAGCGTTTTATCGAAAAACGGACTTCAGATTCGTGTTCAGCACCCCGAAAAACCCCTTAGAGAGTAGGTTTGAAAGGGATTAAACAGAGTTAATTTTTGAGCAATTTTGATGAAAAATCGCGAAAATAACCATGAAGGAAGCGTTTTATCGAAAAACGGACTTCAGATTCGTGTTCAGCACCCCGAAAAACCCCTTAGAGAGTAGGTTTGAAAGGGATTAAACAGAGTTAATTTTTGAGCAATTTTGATGAAAAATCGCGAAAATAACCATGAAGGAAGCGTTTTATCGAAAAACGGACTTCAGATTCGTGTTCAGCACCCCGAAAACCCCTTAGAGAGTAGGTTTGAAAGGGATTAAACAGAGTTAATTTTTGAGCAATTTTGATGAAAAATCGCGAAAATAACCATGAAGGAAGCGTTTTATCGAAAAACGGACTTCAGATTCGTGTTCAGCACCCCGAAAAACCCCTTAGAGAGTAGGTTTGAAAGGGATTAAACAGAGTTAATTTTTGAGCAATTTTGATGAAAAATCGCGAAAATAACCATGAAGGAAGCGTTTTATCGAAAAACGGACTTCAGATTCGTGTTCAGCACCCCGAAAAACCCCTTAGAGAGTAGGTTTGAAAGGGATTAAACAGAGTTAATTTTTGAGCAATTTTGATGAAAAATCGCGAAAATAACCATGAAGGAAGCGTTTTATCGAAAAACGGACTTCAGATTCGTGTTCAGCACCCCGAAAAACCCCTTAGAGAGTAGGTTTGAAAGGATTAAACAGAGTTAATTTTTGAGCAATTTTGATGAAAAATCGCGAAAATAACCATGAAGGAAGCGTTTTATCGAAAAACGGACTTCAGATTCGTGTTCAGCACCCCGAAAAACCCCTTAGAGAGTAGGTTTGAAAGGATTAAACAGAGTTAATTTTTGAGCAATTTTGATGAAAAATCGCGAAAATAACCATGAAGGAAGCGTTTTATCGAAAAACGGACTTCAGATTCGTGTTCAGCACCCCGAAAAACCCCTTAGAGAGTAGGTTTGAAAGGGATTAAACAGAGTTAATTTTTGAGCAATTTTGATGAAAAATCGCGAAAATAACCATGAAGGAAGCGTTTTATCGAAAAACGGACTTCAGATTCGTGTTCAGCACCCCGAAAACCCCTTAGAGAGTAGGTTTGAAAGGGATTAAACAGAGTTAATTTTTGAGCAATTTTGATGAAAAATCGCGAAAATAACCATGAAGGAAGCGTTTTATCGAAAAACGGACTTCAGATTCGTGTTCAGCACCCCGAAAAACCCCTTAGAGAGTAGGTTTGAAAGGGATTAAACAGAGATAATTTTTGAGCAATTTTGATGAAAAATCGCGAAAATAACCATGAAGGAAGCGTTTTATCGAAAAACGGACTTCAGATTCGTGTTCAGCACCCCGAAAACCCCTTAGAGAGTAGGTTTGAAAGGGATTAAACAGAGTTAATTTTTGAGCAATTTTGATGAAAAATCGCGAAAATAACCATGAAGGAAGCGTTTTATCGAAAAACGGACTTCAGATTCGTGCCAGTAATTTCAGAAAAACCCCTTAGAGAGTAGGTTTGAAAGGGATTAAACAGAGTTTGATTTTTGAGCAATTTTGATGAAAAAATCGCGAAAAATAACCATGAAGGAAGCGTTTTATCGAAAAACGGACTTCAGATTCGTGTTCGTGCACCCCGAAAACCCCTTAGAGAGTAGGCTTGAAAGGGGATTAAAACAGAGTTTATTTTTGAGCAATTTTGATGAAAAATCGCGAAAATAACTATGAAGGAAGCGAACGCGAGGGGGACTGCTTTCCGCACTGGATACGTAGACGGGGCTAATCGTCTAGGAGTCGAGGTGGCAGGAAACAAGAGCGAATTGTTCTCTACCGCAGCTTTCTCCGGACTGAATTTTCTGTCGTTTGCTGCTTACTAGGAGAACTCCTGCCGTCTTAAATTTCCCGGGGGAAGGCCGCTTTGAGCCAGGTGGAGGGGACACTGGACGCTCGCTTCCTTTCCGTGGACCCGACATCTCCCCACTCCAGGAAAAGACATAACCAGCATGGTTTTGCTT